>OY744517.1:168484540-168634540 GCA_963556195.1 Sepiola atlantica | reverse complement strand
CACTTTCTCAGTATAAATATCTGTTATAACAGTTAATCCAACAATTATTTCTCGATGTTACATAGTGCTAAGTCGAACCTTTATCCAAATATTCTTGAGGCGATAGTTATTAACACCTCTCAAACAAAAAGAGTTTGTAGCAGTTACCTCCTCATTTCAAAACATAACTACACCGGTTAACCGTTAGGTGTCGCTTTTTCACCAACAGGTGGCGCTGGAAAGCGACACCAGAGTTATCTGCCCTTCGGACTATAAAACCAGGTGCAAACGGAAATTATCTCTCTTCTTCACCAACCAGCCTCGGCAGAACAACGCTGGCACCAGCGCTCCGTTTCACTCGCTTTTTCCTACTCAATTGGCCTCGACAGAACGACGCTAATACACTAGCGTTTCGTCTCACGCTTTTCTCTTGAACTGGTCTCGGCATAACAACTACCCACACACGTTTCTACCGTCAACACGTGATCAAACAACGGTAAGAGTTCTCAACTCATTTTCTTTGTGTACGGCTTTCAAAGACTTTCCTCACGCCGGATTCATTTCTTCTTATACCTTTTTCAAGAACTGTTTTTCCATCGACACACATGCATACATCACACACTTCATCATTCCACGTACACACACGTTCAATAAACGTTATTTGAACTACTACTTCATTTTTGTTTATTAATTATTACTCCGTCTTTGCATGCAACAATTGCTTGAATCAACGAACACGTTTATAATCGGGGGGCGGGGCACGACCCTCGATCCTAACAAGTTGAAAACATAAGTTTGAGATCTTTCATGATTTAACGCCATCAATTAATTAGTTGAGAAATTGTTCCCGCTTACCTCTTAATTCATATCTCAAATATATAAATGTCTCCATAGACATTCTTACGTTTTATTGTTCTAATTCCCGACGTTTACTATTTGAGGAGGGTATGAGGAAAATTTCCTTAAGAATATATATATATATATATATATATATATATATATATATATATATATATATATATATATATATATAGTCTTATCATTAAATATTAATTAAATATTGTCTAATTTTATATAGATAAATCTTACTGTCTAATTATATATATATATATATATATATATATATATATATATCTTAAATTGTCTAATTAAATGTATTTTCTGATATAAACAAGGTACGCTAAAATAAACATGGCAAGTCGTACTTCTTTAAAAGTTATTTGCTTATTAAATCACTGAAATGTATCACCCTGCTTGCAAATCTTTATTTTCCAGGAATAGCAATGCTTATTTGTTATTTTGAGTAGTAGCGTATGAGAAAAAAAGAATATCAAAAGGTATGGAAACAAACGGTTTAAATTAGTGCCCGAAAATAAAAATTGGAACGACTCATTGTGACCTGTGTCTACGCTGTGTTAAACCTTATTTAAATAAAAGCCGTTCCCAAAGAAACATTCTTTAATCAAGATGATTGCTAAAGTAATATATTAAGCGTTTTCTCCTTTGACTTATAATGGAATGTATTTTTTCCAAACAGGGGCATAGAAATATCTGGTATAGTACACAGGCGCAGGATTACCCACGTTGACGAAACTAACCCGCATACTTTATCAGACCCTCCAGCTAGGAGAAAGATATTCCGATGTAAACCGTTGTGTCCTGACCTCAGAAGTATTGTCACTGAACCACTGTAGAAGGGAGGGCCCCTTAGTCTAGGTTGGCAGCCTTCCTATAGCTGGAGGCTTTAACAAAAATATTCGGTTTGCAAGCCTAAAATTGCATAAAAGTAGATAGACCCAATGTATTGCATCGTTTGCACTACTTTGTCTATTAGCCAGGCGCAGACGTATATTCACAAGAAAACTTCAAAGACACCCAGTGATTTACCTTGTACCTTGACTAGAACAATGAACGCCGTCTAACTATCTCTCTTTCTCTTCATCTGAGCAACATAGGTATACTTGTTCGTCACAGTTTCACATGATTAGTCTCGGCTGCTTTTGTTCTAACAGGTTGAGGGTACAGGTTTGCTGTTTCTCACTGAATATGTAACTCTTAGGTAGTGCCAAAAGCGACTGCCCTATGAACACTTGTCTAACATCAAGGTAATTGTAGTTCCATGTCGTGCATGGAAAATGACCCTATACTTATCTCCATTGAACTTTCCCAAGTCCACAACCCCATAAATACAGATTACACTAATAGTTTACTTGTGTAAACTTGTTTTATTTCCACCCAAAAAACATTCATCACATGAGAGTGTTCAAATCCATGTATTTGAGAACTTTAATTTCTATCACAGTTATTGATTTAATTTCGCAAGCTGGTAACAGTGCGCGTGGCTTCTCGATTATAGATTCCTTTACACTACATGTCACCTTACCGACCCACCTCTTCATGATGACCAGAAAGAATCATTTCCCTACCTATTCTTGACAACACTGGCTTGTGGAACAGATGTTCATATCCCACTCGGGGAGGCTGATCACCATTGTATTAATGTTTGCTATAACCAGAAACCTTCGACCAGAAACAGAAGCGCCGTTACTAAAACCAACGAGATATTACCGACATGCTGATTAAGTTCTCAAAGGTCTCATCAGAGATGCACCTTGGAATAAATATTTTTCTCTTCTTGCTGAACAGTGTGATGATGAGGTAACTGAATGAATCAAAGCAGGCATGACGCGGAAATCTCACAGTAAGGTTCACTTTGACATGTGTAGCTAATATTGCGCATAGGCAGAAAACATTCTGCCGTTTCAACCTCCATAAGTCAGCTGTAAATAATTAAATATTTCTCGCATCAAGAAACCACTGTAAGAGTGTAATAGCCGCAGCTAAGAGTAGGTATAGTGAAATAAATAGAAATCGCATCGCATTTAAAGAAATTATGAACGCGCGATTTCTGGAGAATCTATAATAGTAAGGTGAATAATGAGAAAATCAATAATTCCTCCACCATCCAACCACCATGAAGTCACTTGAACAGCAACGGACAAGCTTGCACAGCGATTGTCCTTAAACTCTATCTTGAACTTGGCAAACCACTCCCTCCCTAATTTTCCACTACGGACGAAATGATCTGAACATCACTCCTTCCAATGTCTTGACTATCATAAAATAACCTCGACACCTCTAAATCATGTTTACCTGATATTATCTCTGCTACAGTAATAGATAATTCTCTTCTGAGCTGATCCCTGGCCTCTTCAAACTCTATAACAATTATCTTGCATAATCTCGTTTTCCTGATAGTTGAAAAATTGCCTGTGTGATACAATTTTTCAGAAACTCTAGCGAAAGAACTAACCTGTCAAATTATTTTCCATTAAGCCTTCTGCTTTTCGCAAAAATCTTTGAATCATTATCGAGCGATAGTTCACCTATTTAAAAATACTAAACTGATCTCTGACTAACAGTATGGTTTTACGCAATAGAGTTTTACTATGGTATCCTAACGGTAATTGATGAACGCATATACCACACTGGATAAGGTAAGTGAAGCTAAGGCGATAACGATTGATACATCCAAGGCATTCGGTCAGGTATAGCATGAAGGTCTTCTCAGGAAAATCAACTCTTTGCTGAACGAATATTTAATATAATCAAAGCCGTCGAGGCTAAAAAAGATCAAGGCCGTTCATTCAAAACACATCACATTAATGTGGGTTTGTCTAAGGGGTCGATACTTGGACCTATATTATTCCTGATCTTCATAAACGACTTTTCTGATGCAATCAAGTCTGATATGGATATATTTGCTGATGATACCACGCTCTATTTCCGCACACCCATCCAAAGAAACTGCTGAATACTTAGAACATAATCTCCAGTCTGTAGTAGAATCGGGTAAAAAATAGATGGTCACATTCAATGCTATCAAGACAAAGTTCCCTCCTTTTAACAAGTATGAGAAATCTTTCCAACTACCGATTGCCATGGCCGATACCACTCTTTCCGAAAGTCCAACGTTCAGACTCCACAACGTTCAACATGAATTGAAATAAATACGTAAAAGATACTCTCAAGTAAGCTACAAAGAAGGTGGATGTCCTCTAGTGGGCTAGACCACATTTCACACCTGCAGTACCATATATCTATAAAGCCACTATTCGCTCATGTTAGAATGTTGTTGGCACACGTGGGTTGTTGCAACAAACACTAGCCCCCCTCTTAGACGGGGTGTAATAAATATCTCTAATTGTATGTCAAACAAGCCTTTGGAATTTCTGATCTTTGCTTCCCCGATCGTACCAACATGATCAATTTAAATGTAACGTGAACAAACATATTGCTGCCTAATAACGTATTTAGATTGCCCCAATAAATGTGACCCCTACAAAAGTAGGCCCTTACATCTCAGTGGCAATATGCTTTGATTAGGTGAACAAAAGTATGTATATATATATATATATATATATATATATATATATATATATATATATATATATATATTATATATATATATATATATATATATTATCTATACGAATAAGAGAAGTAATGAAAATGCATAGATGAACTCTGAAATTTGAAATAGTAATGAAATAAATCGTTTTGTTTGGTAGACAAATGAAATAACACAGTAGCATCTTTGAATCTTAAAAGTGAAATATCCATTGAGCGAAAACACCAGAGTTTGATTAAAAAAGTAAACTAATATATATGCTGTTTCTCATATTAGAGCTGAAAAATGGTTGAAATCTACAGATATGTACCATAAAGTAAAAATAATTTTTTCCTAAAAACATAGAAATTCCGAACCATGAGTCATATTGGTTGATTTGATATATGCAGTACATTCGTTTGCGAAGAGAATTCGCTGGAAAGTACTGGGTTGGGCAAAATGTTCGTTCGTTTTGTGAATGTCATATTTCCGTCTCAATAAAATCGTTTTATATTCCTGTTTTTCAAATCCTGTATTTGTGTAGCGATTATGTTGATGTCAGTGTGTAATAACCTTTCGACTAGAGGAGTTCTTACATTTTTGCTTGTATTTCAGGCCTTGAAATGGAAGATCAAGCAGAGCACTACCGACATCTGATGCTTTTTTATTACATAAAAGAAAATAAAGTTACAGAAACCTGCATCAAGATATGCCATGTATATAGGAAGAATGCCGTTACAGAACGGGTGTGCCAGAAATGGGTTTCTTGATTCTAAAAAGGAAATCTTTCAGTGAGAAATGCTTCTTGCTCTGGCTGGCCAAAGATGATCTACAGTGACCAAGTGAAACTCGTAGTCAAACAAGATTGCCGTTTGACAACCAGACAGATTGCAGATATTCTTAAGATTTCCAAATCGACCCTGACAAATTAATTGCATTAATGTCCGCTGAAAAAGCGAACGACCTTTTTGGCTAACTAAATGTTTCATCAGCACCAGAAATGAATCGACGAATGAAAATCATGCGCCTCCAGATAACAATAAAATTACAACAGCAAATCCATCGGCATCTAAACATCTTTATACAAAATTCTACGTATTTACATCTCGCAGAAGTCCACTCTACATCACTGAACTAGACTCATCTGAACATTACATGTCTGGTTAGATTATCAAAATAACAAAATAAAAAGCCAAGAAAATACACAGATTCTCCAATTACCAAAAATCAATGACACTTATAAAGAATTGAAACAATGTGCCATATCTGATAGTATCTGCCGATAAAACTACGTACGTTTACAGTATGTATTATATAACATATAACAAATTAATATTTCTGAACTGCATGAAGATTACGGAATTTTTAAATATATCATTACAGAATGACCTCAACAACATTAACTCATCAGCTAAGGAACTTTTTTCTACAAGTAATATAGACAAAATTTTACACTCGTAATTTAAACCCTTAAACGCCCTAGATCCACTTTTAAGGATAAAAAACCTGACTTTAACAACAACCCTAGCATTATACACAGCTCACCCAACGCTATTAATGTAGCGATGGTTAGCAAAAGAAATCTATATGAGATATACCTAAAATTAGACCAACAACCTATCATAACCTATAGATATCTTCAGACGAACTATGGGATTGGTTGCGAGTATACATGATAGTAGGAATTTTAAATTAATTGTGTTTGATATAGATTCATACTATTCATCAATTTATCCAGCACTATTGAATAAGCCGTTATCGATGGCCAAAAAGGACATTAATTTGCTATATTTAAAATAGAAGAAATTAAGTTGAAGCAAACTAATTCAACATAGCAATAAACTATGAACTAGAAAAATAACGAGCTTGATTTTTATATATTGAGGAGACAGGCTGTTCTGCAGAGGGTTCTGACTTGGTGGGCTTTTATATCGTTAAAGAAATAAAGGAATGTATACGAAGGATATTTGGATGATAATATAAGGACGATGGCTAATTGTAACTAAACATTATGAAAAATGAGAAGGCATTAAATAATTTCTTTAACAGACTCGGACGATAATAACAGTACACAATTATAATTAAATAGTTAAATTTATTGATACAATGCCACTCTTGAATAACAGGATCTTTAAACCTTACCAAATTCTTAATCATACACTATACTATATCGATAGTAAGTCCAATAATTAACAATCAACGAAAAATGTCTTAATTCCGAATATTTTATAAATAATATCTAAATTATCTACAAACGAACAAATATTCCATAATAACAGTATTACGATGAGGATCTTAAAAAATCGGGTTATGAGGGGGGAATTAATTAAAACATATCTAACAATACGGTAGGTGACAACTCTGAACCAAATTTCTCAAATCATGTAATATCACATGATATAGCTTTTGATAGTCCAGCGACTAACAATAACACGAATATAAATATAAACACAAATATAAACAATATGGAGGAAAATCATGTAGGTCATGGAAATAGGCCTGGACT
Organism: Sepiola atlantica; assembly: GCA_963556195.1. NCBI lineage: Eukaryota > Metazoa > Mollusca > Cephalopoda > Sepiida > Sepiolidae > Sepiola > Sepiola atlantica. The sequence continues at coordinate 168,627,665 of OY744517.1, read as the reverse complement.
TAATTAACCAAAACTAATCAACATAGATAACAACAACAGCAACAGCAACAGAGTAATCATAACGAATGATAGTAGTAATAAAAAATTAGACAAAGAAATTCGGTTTAGTATAATCTGTCATATAATACACGTATACTAAAATTCCTAAGGAGTTTTCTTAATTCATAGTAAGGTATTCTCCTAGAAATCATAGACTAAGTAAAATTATTAAAAACACTAATTTAATAGTGTTTTAAATACTTTTACTTGGTCTATGTTATATTCAACTTCTCAAAACTTAGCAACAACTATAATACATAAAACAACACCAAGATAGATACGATAATAGAAGCTGTGGTAGCCAATAACAATTGTAACCAACCGCAAACGTCACGATGCAACCACCTACGATTGAACTAAACATCTTTCTATTGCATTTACTTCATTCTTGAACTTTTTCAATGCTGCCTTCACGAAAACTCTTCTTTTCCATCTTTAAATCTCCTTTCACTGGACACCTTATCAACGGACATTTACCAACTGAACAGACCCCATATATTTTTACACACACATTCTCACTCTTCATTACTTAATATTTTTTCAAATTTTGAATTTTGGCTTTTCCACTGCCAACATATCTATCTATGTAATTTCTCTGATGATAAGATTTTAATCTTTGAAAAGCTTTGGCTTAAGGAAAGAATAATGCACATGTTTTTACCGAGTACACCTTGCATTGAACAATCGAAGTTTAAATAAATTTGTCATTCGTACATGTTTATCCCTCTTCTTTAATCCATCTTTATAATTGCTCTATCTCGTATATTGAGCTTAAACCATTTATAAGTATACTTTTAGTTTCATATTGTATATATATATATATATATATATATATATATATATATATTCCATGAAAAATGCCAGTATACTGAAATCATATGCCCTTAATAGGGTTAAGATGCAAATTCATATACACAAAATGTACAAAAGCAAGGAAATTCCCAATTTTTTACACTTTTATTGTCATTAAGGGTATGCGAGCACAACAGGGCTATGTATTTTACTGGTAGGAATTTTTTTTCAGCGCACCTCACACACTTCATCCACTCATGCATAGAGATTTATACTGTAGTGATGTGATAATGAAATGGTTTGGTTGATATGTAGTCATACCCTTAATGACAATAAAAGTGTAAAAATTTGGGAATTTCCTTGCTTTTGTACATTTAGTGTATATGAATTTTCATCTTAACCCTATTAATGGCATATGATTTCAGTATACTGGCATTTTTCATGGAATGTCACTACTTTTGTAAAGACAATGCCTTCTCATAAGATTAAAAAATTTTTTTCTAGAAAACTAAGGTATATGGTAAACTGAAATTAAAATGCCATCGACTAGACCCTAGAACCTCTATCTCTGCCAAAAATCAGCTGAATCCATCAAATAGATGAGATACAGGGTGGCACATACGTACGTACACACAGATAACATGATTTCATGATTGAACTTTCTGGATCTCTGGGTTGCCTTGACTAATGATGCTGAAATTCTACACACATCTAGTACCTATCAAATAAAAAATTTGTGCAAAGTTTTAACTAATTTAGTTTATTGGTTTTTGAGTTATGATTGATCAAATAAATGAGATTTCCAGCATAGGCCATTCGTGGGTTTATTAAGGGATAGAGCGCTCTCGCACCTCCCTTGATATATATATATATATATATATATATATATATATATATATATATATATATATATATATGAGTAAATTTCGTGTACAACAGAATCGTAGGATCAATTTTAGAGGAAGCATTATTTTAATCAATGAAACAGACGAATGGAAAAAAAGGAAAATTGTTAAAATTACCTTAAGGCTTTATCGTCTGACCCTCTGAGAGGAAACGTCAGAATGGTAAATTAAAAACTAAAAGTCGAATGAGATATGAGGGGAAAAAACTTATTTCAGTTGGAGGAAACGATTGAGAGGAAAAAAAAAGAAGGTAAATCTCTTAACGTTATGGTGGCTTTGAATCATTAAAGATCTCCAACTGATGCCTCAAAATCTTTTGTCTACACAGGCTAGGTCGAGAGTTGTTAATGACTAACGCCTCAATAATATTGAGATGGTAGTTCGACCTGGCACTGTGTAAAACAGAAAACCACCCATCGGAATAGTTGTCAGAACAACTATTTGTACTAACGAGGTGATTACCGATGGCTGATTCCTGTGCCTGGAAGTTCCCGGATGATCTCGAAACCTTGTGTAGGCGAATATCACGTGGTATGTGTTGGGATATTCTAAATTCTAATCTTTGGGATGTCTTGCCAACGTAGTCAGCTCCACACTGACACATGAATTTATAAACTGCAGAATTCTTTTGAATGGCTGGCAAAACATCCTTACGAAAAGAAGAGAAAAAGGTTCGAGTCGTGTAAACTACCCTCAACATGGTTGCCGGAAAACAACGTTGAGTAGAAGAAGAAATCCTTTTAACAATGTCAAGGCCGTCAGAACCCAACAATGGGAGTTTCAAATAAATAGGGCAACGTGACGGGCCAATAAATTTACCACCATTAAATAAAGCAACTTTACGTGCAATGGTGCCTTTTATAGTATTGATGGGATATCCATTAGCAAGAAAAATATTAGTAATTTCACCAAGTTCTGCATCGAGTCGTGTTGGTGAACAAATCATAAGTGCTCGATGAGTGAGAGTACCAATAAGATTTATTTTTCTTTAGATAAACGCCTGTCAATGTTGGTTTTCTATACACACAGGTTTCAAATGATAAACCAGATTTAGACACTAAAACATCGAGGAATGGTAAGGAACCACAATCCTCGACCTCCATAGTGAATTGCAACAATGGATGCAAGTCACAAAGAAGACAAAGAAACTGTTCAGCATCACTCCGTGAGAAAAAACAAGCAAAAGTGTCATCAACGTAACGTGTGTAGAAAGCCGTATATGTATATATATATAGTCGTACGAAAATATATTTATGATAATACACTACACAGAAACGTTCATGTTTCATTTCCGAAAGAAATAATCAGGTTAAATGCGTTTATGGATTTTTGCAATTATATAATATTATAAATAATATATATATATATATATATATATATATATATATATATATATATATATATATATATATATATATATATATATATCATACTAAAACTTGGTTAATTAACGCATATTGCCCTATGGCTTTTAATGTATAATTTAATCACACAAAATATATGTTAACATATTCATCAGTCTTGTGATTGAGATATGTTTAAAAAAAACTTCGCTGTGATTTGCAAATAACTCATTGAGTAAACCATCTCTTTCTAAATGTCTATCCATCACTTTCACCCTCTCTTATTGTATTTTCGACACCGTTCTTTTTTTTTCTATATGCTGTTTATTACTCTCCCTTCCGTCACTCTATTTTGGCTTTGTTTATTAACAGCGAAAAGTAATAAAAAACAAAATGAAATAAAAAGATTGGGATATTGAATTATAAACAATAATGAATATCACCACAGACTGTTATACTATTTAACCAGATATTGGAGAGGAAAAGTATAGGAGATGGAGATAAAAGAAAATACGTTTTTTTACAGAGTTTAACCTGAGCTCTCATATATATATATATATATATATATATATATATATATATATATATATATATATATATATATACATATATATATATAAGGAAAGAGAAAGCGGGGAGAGAGAGAGGAGATATGTGTGTGTGGTATTTGTGTAAGACGACTTGACACCAACTGACGATAGTACGTGCCTCGTGGCTTACCCACCCAAATAAGAAAACAAGTAACCGAATGCACATTTTCCCATGTGCATTCCATTGTCAACGTCTTCGTTTAACGAATCATTTATTTACTTATGTAGATAAATAATTTGTAAGTACATATTTGTTGCTTTAAATGTTTAAACATCAGCCCACTTTATACTTATGTGTACACGTATATGCATAAATAAACAGTTGTATCTCTATGTATATATATGGGCAATTTTAATATAATTATTTATATGTGTATGTTTATATATATATATATATATATATATATATATATATATATATATATTTACGTGCGTCTAGACGGATATATAATGTATCTATCAACTCTATTATATCACTCTGTCTTTGTCACGTATCTGTCTCCCTCTTTCTAACTTTCAATTCTCTCCTCTCTATATATGTAGTTATATATATGTAATTATATATATATATATATATATATATATATATATATATATATATATATATATATATATGAATTGATATTATTTGTTTAAAAATGCATGTATATACACATCGCTGCAATTATTATTTGTTTACCCCTCTCTTTTTCTCTGTATTCCTTATCATATACATATACAAATTATACGTTACATATTCCAGAGACGTTCCATGGTTTCATTGACATAAATGTATCTTTACTTTTTAGAAAAAGACCCTCATAATCCATCCCAAATCTCCGACAAATTAAGAAATGAAGACAGCTAGATAAATGCAATTCCACTTACAGTTTCATCATCCGGTGAATTTGCTCAAGTGTCCCTTTTGGGGAAAGTACCGAGTTCGCGGGGAACCTCTATACGTCTTCATGCGGCCGAACTGAATCCCATCATTATTTTGAAATAGTGTAATTGTTGATCACAGAATATGTGTTTGTCTATTTCCACGGCGTATTCATATCTCGGGGCGATTGCTATCCACGTAATATATATGGTGGTATCTGTATGCGATCATGTGGGGTCCTTGTATTTTAATTAATTATAATTACGTCTATTAGTCTATCAGAGGGTCTGAGTTAATCAGTTTGGTTTAAATTTTGTTTATATATATCTTTTTTATTTTATTTAAGGGTATCCCATAAATATAGTTCTTGGTAATTAACTAGTAAGATTTTTTAATATATTTAAACACGAAAAAAGAAGAATATGATGAGATACATTAATTTATGATATTTGTAGGGATTATGATGATGAGAGTGTAGGTAATATTTGAGTTAGTAGAGGAGATATAGAGATTATATGTAAGATATATCTGGGGAAAGGAAGGGCTGTTGTTTTATTGTATATAAAGAATTAATTTTTATAATAAGAGAAGTATATAATGAGAAGAGTCTGGGTCGAGTGGATAGGTCTTTTATTTTCCATATGTTGTGGCGCTTTTTAGACTTATACATATATATATATATATATATAATTTATTATTATTTTTTAAAACTTAGTTCCCCCTAAACAAGGCCAGTTTCCACTGTAGACGTAATGGGCTACTGAGAATTAGGGTGAAAGTCTAGGGGGTCATCCTAAATTGGGAGCTGTGCAGCGATATGTTTGTTCACATTAGTTTTAAATTTCTGCATGTCAGTACAGTCGGGGAAACAGGGAGCAAGGAGGGAGTTCCAAAGTCCGGCAGCTTGTAGAAAGAAGCTACTGGAGTAAAAGGCTCTCCGGCATCTGGGGGCCTCCACAGTGAATGGATGGGATTTAGCTGATTGTCGAGTTGGTTGAGTGTATTTACGTCGAGGGCCCACCAAAAGCAGCAAGTTCATCGGTGCACATCCCATTGACGTCTTTGTAAAACAAGCACAAGGATGCAACATTGCGGCGATAGGACAGGGGCTAGAGCTTGGTCGATAGTGAGGGATCTATTAAATTAGATACTATTTTTTCGACCTTGTCTAAGAGGGAGAGACTGGTGGATGGCGTACCAGCCCAGATGTGACAACAAAACTCCACGCATGGGCGGATGGTGGCTTTTTAGAGATATAGGATACTGTCAGATGTGATAAGTTTTCTAGCACGGTAGAGGGATCCCACTTCTTTTGCAGCAGCCTTACAATGTCTTCCATGTAGTTGTTCCAATTTATGTTACCCGTGAATGTTAGGCCAAGGAGTTTGAACGTTGGACTCTCAGGTAGGGTGTCATGGCAATCGGTGGTTGAAGAGGTTTCTTGTAGTTGTTGAAGGAAAGATGTTTTGTCCGAGCAGCATTAAATGTTACGATCCATTTATGACCCCGTTCCACTACAGACTGGAAGTCACTTTCTTAGGATTCAGCCATTGCTTCGGATATGTGCGAGTCCGTTTTACTCACATGACGAGAGTACAGCGTAGTGTCGTCAGCAAATATACCCATCTCAGACACAATGTCACCAGGAAGGTCGTTTATGAAAATCAGGAAAAATAAAGGTCCAAGGATCGATTCCTAGGGTACACCTGCATTTATGTTATGTTGTTTGGATGAACGGCCATCAAGGACAACCTAGATCTTTCTTTTGGATAGAAAGGTTCTAATTATATTAAATATCTGTCCAGTAATACCATATGAATTGATTTTTATGAGAAGACCTTTATGCCAGAGCTTGTCAAAGGCTTTGGATGTATCAAGTGCTACCACCCTAGCTTCACCTGCCATGTCCAGTGTATAGTATATTCATTGAGAGATGCAAGTTATGATATCTGCAGACCATGCTTGCCTAAATCTATACTGATGTTCAGAAAGAAGTTTAGCATTAACGAGGTGACGAACTATCGCTAGATTGATTAAGAATTCAAAGATTTTAGCGAAGTGCGGGAGTAGACTGATGTGGCGATAATCTTGAGGGTCAGTTCTATCTCTAGAATTCTTGTAAACTGGTACCACAGAGGAAATTTTCCAGCTATCAGAGAAGCAAGATTCAGCAAGGCATTTGTTGTATAGTTTGCAGAGGACATGGGCCAGTTCAGCAGAGCATTTCTTTATTACTATTACTAGTATAAGATTAGGCCCACAGGCTTTCGAGGTGTTAAGATTGTTTATGATGTCCAGGCATGAGATGAGGTGATGGTCAGGACATCAAGCGTGGCTTCAGTCCGAAATGAGAAATTTGGAGAGAGTGGTTTGCGGAATCTAGAGTAGAGTTTGAGGCTAAACGCTGAGCAAGTAGTTCAGCTTTATCAGTTTACGTGTAAACGAAATCATTGTGATTGGATAGTGGGTAAATTGTTGATTTCATATTATTCACTGTTGAAGATTTTCCAGAAATCACTTGTACCTAGTTTCTGTGACTCAATACGTTTTCTGGTCATCTCTGTATACATTTTCTTTACTTCATCTATTACAGTCCTACAATGATTTCTTGACGCTATAAGTTCCAGTATATTTGTAGTTGACTGGTGGCGGGTAAATTGTCGGAATGCCTGCTGCTTCTGAGCAATAGACGCTGCACAGTTCGAAGTGAACCATTGTGGAGAGTGGGGCTTGCTGTAGAATTTTTGCATGAGGGACATGTTCTTCAATGTTTTCTTTGACCCATTCGGTTACCTCATTTGCTCACTGATCAGCAGGGAGAGAAAAGATTTCCCCCAATGGGGCCTCTGATGTGATCTCTGTTGGATTCCCAATCAGCCCACTTGTAGTATCTCTTTGAGCAATGACTCATCAGCTTTGGGACGAGATTTTAGGGTAATATCAATCATTACTACAAGGTGATTTGAATTCGTCGCACAAACCTCGGGCAGTGAGGTCAAGAACAGGCCATGAATTGAGGCTTGCTGGTCAACACAATCAGAGAGGCGGGTCGTGAAAGTGACAGTATGTGAGATGGAGTGTGCTATGGAGAAATTATACGTGGAGTTACCAGCTGCGTCTTTATAGCGGGAGAATCCAAGCCAGTCACGGTGATGTACATTAAAATCCCCAAATACATGTATTTGGGCACTCAAATCAAGTAATAGTGCTGTACTTATGTATTCAGAGACAAAGTTAGCAGGGTACAGTCTTGGATCGAAGGAGAACGGTATATGAAATATAACTAACGCTGTGCTGTAAACTTAATCTAAACACATGTAGGCTTAATCATCTGATTCTAGCCTATGTTTCCTAATCAAGGAGAGGGTGTTCCAAGCATAAACTCCTAGCCCGTGAATATGTTTGTCAGAATCTTTACGGTAGAGTGAGAGGTATTCTGTTATGTCAAAATTGTGTGAGGACATTGAGTATCGTAGGTTTGTTTCACTTAGTGCTCGGATATCCGGGGAGTTTACAGGGAGAAAGGATTCTACGCCATCGATGTTAGTTCCAACCATTTGTGAATGCTCAACGCAAAGGTGGAGGCGAAGATGTTTTTTGGTGGGTATCTGGGTTGTTTGTTTCTTTTTATTTGTACTGTTATTTTGGTTTTAGATAGAGTGGGGAGGGCAAAGTGGGTGCTTGTTTGGTGCCAATAAACTCACACAACCAAACCATGAGTCGGAACTTGATATATGGAGGTTGTGGCCTATGAAAGCCCACCGGGTATAACTGTAGGGTTCATTTCCATGCTTGACATTACACGTACAGTTACCCATGATATTATACAACTGTTGACAGAGCAGCCGCCTACCTAAGAGTTAGAGATCATGTACTACCAGTCGGAAACAGCAGCAAGACAAGCTGTCTAACAAGAGCAATTCAGACTCATCATATGATACTTAGTTACAATTTTTTTCCCAAAGTTGCCCAGATAAAAAGAGAGACGGCATACATTGTCCTAGTCAGGAAAAAAGGCCAACCACAGGGTGTCTTTGAGATGTCCTTGCGCTAGTACCTGTGCGTTTGACTAATAGACAAAGAAGACGTGCACAGGCCGGGATATAGGTAGAACACATCTATTCCTTAAGAAATTTTAGATTTTAACACCGGATATTTTGTTCGAGTTTCCAGCTCTAGGAAGTTTGTCGATCAGAATTAAGGAGGACACCCCCAGCGGTTTGCTGCCAAGACGTGAGTAGTCAGTAGCACAGCACAGTTTTTATATCGGAGTTTTCCTTATCCTAGGTGATGACCTAACAAGATGTACGGGTCCATCACACCGAGTGGATAATCCTGCGCCTGAGTACTAGTAAGGTATTTCAAAGACCCTGCATTAAAAAAATAATAAGATAATTAACATTAATAAAAATGCCAGTCATATTTAAACTAGGCAAAGAAAATTTAGCTGAACTTTAGCAAATTGGGGTATTCTTTTATGGGTGGTCAGACCATTTTTATCCTTGTATTTTATGCTACCTATTCTTTTCAATTTTTTTTCATTTAACCACAAGAACGTCAAAACAGGCATTTCTCCTGCTAGTAGGTGAAACTAAGAGAAACACGGGAGAGTAAATAATATACTATTTATACATAAAAGGCACACGGAATAAAACAAATATAAAATACAAAATATAGAAAATAAATACAATTAAATAAGATAACGAGTTAAAATTAATTAATTTAAAAAAAAATGCAAAGAAAACTTAGCTAAACTTTGGCGAATCTATTCAATTATCAGTGTCATGTGTTGGCAGCATTATTTGTAGGCTGGCCACTTTGCAAAATAATATAATAATTAAAACATATAAAATAAAAAATAAAATAATAATCAGAGTATTTAAGTTCATAATAAAATCGACGTAGGTCTATGATTAACAATTAAAATAATTGAACAATAAACGACTTATTTCTTCTAGAACTTTTATTAAATTTGTATCTGATTGCATGGGAAATAATGAATGGTTTATTTTGTATAGACAATGAAATAAAGTAATACTAACGCTTGGTTTATATATATATATATATATATATATATATATATATATATAATGGATAATAATATGGTGATAATTCGATTAGTCATATTGATATCGGCGGCATCAAAAAGTTGCGGACCGTTGTGCTAGGAAAATCACTGCAGTTTTATTCTCAGTCATCAGACTACACTCATATTATATATATATATATATATATATATATATATATATATATATATATATATAGTACATGTTTTATTTTTGTTAATCTAATGAAACTCTAGTGTTTATAAAAATGTGCTCAATAACAAGTAGAGCTGTTTCTCTGTATAATTTTTTTTTATTTATACAAACATTTTTGGTTATATATGTGTATACATGTTTCAGCTGCGTCCTCTTTCTAGAGCCAATTCCCTCAGACCTTTGGAAAAAATCAAATGAGAAATAACAAACCTCTTTATTCTATCTATAAAAGAGGTAGCTATCAGAATAAAGTGTTTTTTCTTTCTCATTTCATTTTTTCTAAAGGTCTGAGAAAGTTGGCCCTCGAAAGAGAGCGCAGCTAAGAATGTATGCACATATGTAACCAAAAATGTTTGTATAAATAAAAATGTATACTATATATATATATATATATATATATATATATATATATATGGTTAGAGAGATAGAAAGTGAGAGAGATATAGAGAAAAATAAAGAGAGAAATATTCATATATATATCTTAATGAACTTCTCTCTATATATATCCCCTGCTCCGCATGCATGCATGCATGCATATATATATATATATATATATATATATATATATATATATATATATATATATATATATATATATATATATATATATATATATTTTAATGATACGAAATTATAAGTGTTTAAATAGTTAGTTAGATTTTCCTAGTCTGTCTTCCATCTCTCTCTCTTTCTCTGCCTACCTCTCTAATACGCACACACATACACACGCACACACACACACACACATATATATATATATGTACCTTTCTAATGCACACACACACACACACATATATATATATATGTATATATATATGTATTAGAGAGGTACGTACACACACTGATATACATCTCTCTTTCTCTCTCTCTCTCTCTCTCTCTCTCTCTCGATAGATAGATAGATAGATAGATAGATAGATAGATAGATATCTGTTTGTACGCATATAATTGACTGGCATATGAGGGGGTGCTATGTGTGAGTCACGAAGTACGTAATTCTTGTTACACTATCCTCAAATTCCATTAGTCTTGCCCAAATCTCCGGCCCGCCTCCAATGGGAACCTGTGCCATTCACCTTCCATCCTCCCCCACTCCGATCTCACCTATTTTATCACTCGTCTCTGTTGACCCACAGGTTGTTCAACGGCACCTATAAAAGGGCTTGCTGTCATCTTCTGGTCGTGTTATTCCCCGTTTCTGCCCTCCCTAAGGCACTTAATCCCATCACAATCACAGCGGCACACACTAGAAAGAGAACTGACACACACACAACACATCCAGGTAAGATCTTTCGACTGCTTCTTTGAGTTTATTCACCGGATTGAGCAATATATTTCCATTAAAATAACATTAAAAACGGCACATTTTTCGATGCGTCCAAGCATATATATATCAAGGCTTGGTCAGTAAAATAACATGTTTTAGATACGTCCACATATCTCCTTAAGATAGACTGACTGTGTTCCTGTCTGTCACACATATGTTTTAAAGAGGATGTTTGTCGGCTTTTAGGTTCATGTTTGAACTAGTATTTTCTTTGACCCGTCACACTTTAGTCATAAAGAGCATTTTAGATAGTCTATGGAATCTGAAATACTTAAGCGGGTAGATTGAATAGATTTTTAATTAATTGTAAATTTCGTTCGTGAGCATCCCCCGAAAAAAAAAACGTTTGATCAGCAACATGGTCAAAATACATGGAGACAAGTGGAGAAGAAATACTAAAAACATATAAAGTTAACATGCGAAGAATCGCTGCGTATAAAATATAAAAGACAAAAAGAAAGAAATTAAGAAAGATGTAAATAATAAAGAGAATAATATTAAGTTATATAAATAATTTATTTTTAGGCTGTTACAAAATTTTAATGCTCAATTTTGTAATATTCTAAAAGAAACGTATTTGGTCTAGGTAATAGTTTTGTCTTATTCCTTCAAAGGCTGCTCAGATGTGTGGTCACATTTTGAAACTAGATCATTTACAGAAGAATTATTGGATCTATGGTCATCTACGCACTAATTATGTTGGGAAAACGAATTGTTTTCAATTAATCGTATACAACGAATTGTTTTCAGTGTATTCCAGCATATAATAACCCCAAATCGGTTGATACGCCGTACAACAGAGAAAACAAAGATAATTCTAAAAACTTTTATTGTAGACAAAAGTAATGAATGCAGCAAGTATAGTGTGTGTCCATCAAATGCATTCTAAAATGTCTTTTTTCCAGCGAAACTGTAGTATGGTTAACAAAGTAAAAAGGGCTGAAAACACAAAACAAAAATACAACAAATAACTTTACCTAAACGCAAGAAAATTTAATTTTCTAGCGGCATGCATAGGTTTTTAGTTGTTACTATTTTTGCAAGTGTATTCTTTTTTAGATTTTGTTTTATAGCCTCAAAGGCTTGTAAAAACAAAATAGACGACCACATTAGGCTTAAGGTACCAATATACTGCAGCTTATTTTGAGTGAAAAATCGAGAAAATACAACTAAAAACTGTTATTAAACGCATTAAAATTTAATTTTCGACCGATTTGTATATTTTTAGCTGACTGAAACTGTTTAAAATTCACATATATATATATATATATATATATATATATATATATATATATATATATATATATATATATATTAATAAGACATAGTAGACCAGATTAAAGATGCGAGACTTTAAAAAAATTAAACATTTATTAAAAAAAAAATCTGGCAACATTAATCTGGTCTACTATGTCTTATTAATGTTTTTAGCAAAGGATACATATATATATATATATATATATATATATGAATATGTTTTGTGTTTCAATGGTGACCATTTACTGTTGATGACTACGATTGGTAGTTTTTACCTCCGGTTCATGAGAAAGTTATAGAATATGTCAATTAAGATCGATTAGAAGAGCAATAACTCTACGGGCTGAATTCTCTGTGTTTTCGTGAAACTACAGTAATCAAACTAGTAATGCCAATGTTTCAACATTAATAGTTAAGAAACCAGTTACATGAAACCATGGCATTGTCAGTGTAAGTCTAAAATCTTATATATATATATATATATATATATATATATATATATGTATGTATGTAAACATAATATGTAATTGGAATATGCTTATATTATTTTAATAACTTATGGGTGTTATTAAGCTCTGCCTGAAACAATATTGAACCTTTTGTGAGTGACAGATCTGCTGCCTTGTCTCCACTCTATTCAAGTCTTGAGAATTGATTTTACATGTTATATATATATACGTATATCTTCTCTCTTTGAAGTAGAATTTAGGAAGGTTTTTGTTGAAATAAACTTGGTCAAAAAGAAGATTGACCTTTCAAGTCTATTCTTCACTTTTTAATCTTACGGTAAACAAAAAAGGTCGGAGATGTATGAGCGTCGATCCTAGCAAATGTGACCTCCGAAAAATGTCCTTTCTTGTTTTAATTCAATTCTCGGCTTCACGTCAACCACAAATGCCGTCAAACAACGAAAAAAAAAAAAGAAAAAAAGAAAGAAAGAAGAAAACAAAATATTTATAACGAGTGTACTTCTCCGTATAAAAAATGACGGAAAATTATGCTTCGCAAGTGTTGGCGTTAGTATTTATAGAAAATAACGTCCATTCTCATTCTATCTTTTTAGGGAATTCACCAAAATATTTTACTACTAACCCTAAGTCCGAATGGCAAGGTCATAAAACGATATGTAATCGCCTAAAAAGTTGCGACCCCTCAAAAAAAAAAACGCAGCGGATTTTACTCCCATAGAAAAAAGAATTTAGTTAACTGCCATAAAAATGGGGATCATTTTACATTAAATTTATATACAATAAAATTTCCCCCACTTTAAATTCCAAAATAATTTTTCTTTTCTCTTCATCTTTCCGTGAAGTTTTTCAGACTGCTCACACGTGCTCGCCTAAAAATGGTAGAACACGTTTGGGTGGTGGGGGTAATTTCGCGGAATATGTTAATCTACAATCATACCAAAATACGGATCAATATATTTTCGTAATTGGGACAGATCATAATGCTACTAATCAGAATAGTGATAAGGTCTTTGTAAACATTAAACAATAAGTTTTTTGTTAAACACTACAATAAAGGCATTAACTTAACTAATAAAATAAGTTATTTATTTATTTTTCAGGGAAAATATATAAACTGAAAAAAGTGTGCGATAGAAAGGTATCAGAGAGAAAGCGAGCGAGACAGCCCAACTCCCTCTCTCCCTATCCCTTTCTATTCTCGCTTATGCCTAGCTAGACCTTCAGTAAGGTCGTGTGCGAGGCTGGTTGTTTAAACTTAAGATGTTTCAGTTATTTTTACGATTCATTTATTAAATAGCTTTAAGTAATTACTGTTAATATAAATAAAACATATAGATAACAAACATAAGCAAATGCAATTCCAAATTAATAATACCAAATATTAATTAATTATGAATAGTTTAACAAATAGTTACGCTAATTAGGCAGTCACAGAAGTTCTATCTTAATCGTTTGTCTGCACTATATCTACAGAATATCAAGTCTTTATTTTGTATTATTGATAACAGTAACGCGTTTTGATTATTAGATATGAGTGATAAATGAAAAAACATTTCGCATTTATTCATTTATATATTCATATATATATATATAGATTTAGATTTTTCACTTAGAAGATAGTATATTCAGTAAAGACCGGGATTAGTCCAATAAAAATAAGCTCGATGATACTCGATTACAGGGTACAGAGCATTTATATGTGTTTTTTTTTGTAAACACACACACACATACACATACACACACACACACACACACACACACACACACACATATATATATATATATATATATATATATATATATATATATATATATATATATATATATATTAGAAGTTCATATCTTTTTTAAAGGATCCAAATACATTTTTAAAAACAAGGGGTAAGGTAAAACAAAATACCTTTTAAAGCATGTTAAGATGCGCTTCTAATATATATATATATACATATCCACGTGCTGGCGTGATTTCGTACCGAAAGTGAAAAAAAAACACCTCATGGCCCGGTTACACCATCTGAGACCTGCAGACCATTAACATCGGATCTACTAACTACACTGAAGAAGCCGATTGTACTCGGCGAAATATATCTGTAATGTAAACTAAAAAAAATGAAAGTTTAAAAAAAAATAAAAAAATCGGTTTCGATTTTTCTTTTTTAATAAAATATTATCGCATCTTAACATGCTTTAAAAAGTATTTTGTTTTAGCTTACCCCTTGTTTTTAATATATATATACATATATATATATATATATATATATATATATATATATATATATATATATATATATTCAGCAGATTCCGTTGAATCGGGAGATAATCAAAATAGAAGTGTTTGCTCCAAATATTTGAGACAACTGTTTTGACATTTATCAATGTGTTTCTCCCTACATTATTCCGAAGTTGGCCTGACAATTATTGTTTGTCTGGCTCCCATTTTAAGTCTGAGATCCCTCCCGTTGTAAGGTTGCCAACCATTATTGGATTATTACATGACGTTAATCTGCGAATTTACATAACAGTGAAGTCTGAAATGATCATCAAATAGAAAAGGAAAAAGAAGGCTATTTGAAATGGTGTTCTGCTCATCTCGAACATTTGCCTCCAAACAAACTAATAGGTTTTAACGTTGACACTGTAACTCCGATAAAATAATAATAAACTCTACTAATAGCAGTTTTATTATTGAGCACTACTGAACCGGATATTTCTAAGTAATCACTTTGAATTCATCTTTTATATATATATATATATATATATATATATATATATATATATATATATATATCCATATATATATATATATATATATATATATATATATATATATATATATATATATATATATATATCCATATATATATATATCCACGTTTATAATATCATGACTAGCATAATAGTGCTATAACAATGACGGCGTACTTTATTAATTGCTTCTAAACTCACCGTCTTTTATCAAATCACTTGAAAAGTGATACTTCAAGTTAGCTGCTGCTGATGCTAATCATGGAAAAATGTTTCCGTTGTTTATAACAAATATCTGTATACATGCATCGAAATATATTTTTATGATTATACTAGAATTATGTTTTTAGATGCATTTTCACACATGTGACTCTGCTGGTGGTCAGTCATGCTTAAGTTTGAAATAGCATTTTTTGCACTAAACGTGTAGATTGAATGGATGTATCTTATTTTAGATGCGTTCAAGCATCACTATGAACGTTTTCTTCTGTCGCATGGCCTGTCACACCTAATTTTGTAATACCATTTTTTGTCTTTCACTTAAGTTTTAAATCTGTCACGCTGAAATCTAAACGCGCAGATTGAATGGACGCATCTAAAGAATATTCGATTTTGTTTTATTTTTTAAAATTAATATATCTTTATTTTGTTTCTTCCTTTCAGAGTCTACGGATTGTTGTGACCTCGAGTCATGTTGAACCAAGCTTTCCTCTGGGGGCTCTGTCTTCTATTGAGCACTGAAGTGTGTGCTAACTTCTACTTCCCGACGGCCGCACCTCCAATCTACACGCAGAAACCATGGACGGGTGGAGGTGGACAGAGCAACAACGGTGGGGGTCAAACCAACAACGGAGCGGGTCAAACGAATAATGGTTGGCAGCCCGACAACGGAGGAGGTCAGACCAACAATGGGGGTCAGACAAACAATGGGGGTCAGACCAACAATGGAGGCCAGACAAACAATGGAGGTCAGACAAACAACGGAGGAGATCAAACCAATAATGGTGGAAGAAGCACAGTGACAAATGGCACCACAAGTAGGAACATGTTTCTACGTTTTTAATTTATCGTTTGTATTGCCTTATATGTTGATTATGTCCTGATTGAACGAAATCTTACAGATGTGTTTTTAGGACCATGATTTTTTTTAAATATCTGCAGTGATGGATTATCTTTTATAGGGAGAAGATTATCTAAAGGTACAATAGTTGTTGTTATTTAGATAAATCTATGTAATAATGCACTAAGGCAATTTCATGTTCATACATGTGTTATAACCCTTCACTCCTTTTTAAAAAAGATGTGATCACCCGATCGCCGAAGATGCAATGCAAACGAAGTAATTTAAAAAAAAAATCATCTCATGCAGCTGTTGTGTTAAACGTGAAACTCGAACACTTTTTTTGACTTCAAGCTAGGATCAGTGTTCTGTCCAAAGATGATACAATAAAATCGTAGGGTCTGCGTTCGCGTCGGACGTCCATAGAATGGAAATATACGTCAAAAACTCCTACAAGAGTGTTGAAGATACCCCCCCCCCCCACCCGTAACCGTATATATTCTAACACTACATTAACCATAGTACTCTGATAAGTATGTTTCAGTTTGAACAAAGGTGGTAAAATTATATCATGGGGTCTGTGATCGCGCCGGGTATCCATAGAATGGAAATATTTTTAACACGACAGCAATCGACAACAGATGAAGGATAAACCTGTAGACTTTCCACGAATATTTCTAGTTTATATAATAGTACGCTAAACCATTCTATGTTCTTACATACGCTATCACCTTTCACACACATTAAAAAAAAACATTAGATGGTCTGATTAGCAAAAATTGTGATTTATAATTAATCTGATGTCGAGAATGAAAATAAGTACATCTTTATCTGTTTGAAAATGAATAGTTCCAAAAACAAATGATGTCGCCCCGGCGACTAAAACAGTACAATTTTGAATAAATACATTTAAAAAATTCACATTCGTTTTATTTATTTGAAGAATATTTAGCTAACAAATTATTTTTACGGTAAGAAGACAGAGAATATTTATTGTTTTAAAAAGAATTAATTGCTACAATTAAAAAAAAAATCAATAAATAAAGAAGGAAATTATTCGTTTTATTTATTTAAAGAATATTTAGCTGTCAATGATAATTATTTTCACGGAACAAGAAAGAGTAATTTTATCTTAATAGTATTTACCCTGACAGAAATTTATTATTTCATAAAGAATATTATTATTAAAAGTAAATTATGCAGATTGATGTAGAAAACACCGTGGAATTTCAACAGGATCTCGCTAGTAAACAATAAATACAACATTTGTTATCGCATGTGGATGTGGGGAGGGGGGGATAATAATATTAATAATTTAGAGAACACCGCCTGTTTTTGTGAGTGAGCGATCACTGATAATGACTCATGTGAAAACTAGTGAGTACATACTACTACTACTACTACTACTACTACTACTACTACTACTAATAATAATAATAATAAAGCAAGTAGTACTTATATCTGTTGATACAACAGAAAATGTACACGAATGGTCTGAGAGAATGAAAATACTGAACAGGGATATCACCATCTAGCCTTCAACAGAAGCGGGGATTACTAAAATATTGAAGAGGCTTATTATCACTCAGATTCCAGGGGAAACCACAAGCCTCTATCACCTAGAAATCACCGTTACAATAATTTTCTAAAAAAACTTGTTGTCACCCAGACTCCAGGGAAAAATCACTGGTAACGAATGGTATGAGAACTCAAAGTGAATTATGATAATATAGTAATAAACAGATCGAACTATTGACCTAATCATATAACTAATCGAATTTAACATACTAACTGCCTAGATATTATAATTAAAAACTAAAATAATAAGAATAAGAAAAAAACGTTAATATTAACGGGCAAAACAAAGCAAAAGAATTTATAAATATATAAAGGAGAGAACTTGAATGCCTACTAGAGAGAACTTGAATGCCTACAGGAGATAACGTTAATGCCTACTAGACACTGCCCTCTTGTGTCTAAGGTCTCTCTGTACAGGGGTTTGCCAGAACAACCTGGTATGATGATACTTCCTCCTACAAGTAAACCCTGAATTCAAAATAACATAGTATTCGAAGCCCAAATAAGTTCACCTCTGTATGGCTACCCTACACTGGCTTATACGAGGAATGGTACACCGTCTCCAAGCTATGTTGCCTCTAGTAACAGCACTAAGCTGGATACTCCACCAGACTAGATGAATTCTTGTCATGGAATCTGGTAAGACCAAGAGACCACAAGTAAGATATACTATAACATAGTTTACTGGTCAATTAGGAAGAGGAAAATTAATGTTATTAACTTCTATACTAAATTAACGTTTAAGAAGTAAAACAAAACTTTGATTGAACACTCGAATATCTATATATCTCATATAGAGATCAAGGCTTCCCGCATGTGGAACACATTACCGCACAACTGCTTCTCTGCTGATTACAACTTGATAGTCTTCAAATCTAATGTCAACCAATTATTGTCCTAAACCGTCCCATAAGCAATCAAACGAATTTCGTAGTGTTCGTCATCTTTTGGCTGATAATTATTCAGTCTTATTGGCAAAATGAGATATTTGGAATTTGGAATTATGAAACACTCGCGATGCCACAATAGACGTTCTTTCTCTCTCACTCTTTCTCTATCTCTATCTATTTCATGCTTCCTCACGTACTCTTACTTTCTCTGTCTCTTTTCGTCTCCTTTTTTACTCTCTCTTCTTTCTCTTCTCATTCTACCCCCCTCTCAGCTCTCTCTTAATTATTTACGCAATTAACATCCTCTAACTACTTCTCTTATCATTCACCCTTCATTTACGTTATTATTCGTCCATACTCCCACCATCTATTCATTCATGTACAAATGAAAGGTGTGCCTGGTAACAAAGTAACAAAATTATTCGTTTTCGTAGTTTATTGATTGATCATTTAACCATAGTTTACAAAATACTTGCTGATTGTGAATATGAAATTAGTCATCAATATCTGCATATGAAAATGCGTCAATTTCATGGCAAACAAACAATGAAACAATGGCATGATCATCTCGATCCTATCGCTAACATAGTAAACAGAATTACCTTAACATAACCAGCTTAACCTGACCGTCAAAATAGTGCAATAAAAGACATGTTTCTCGATAGACATGCCAATACCATCACTAATAATGCACCTCTTAAAATATTCTCAAAATGAAATGATAATTTACGCCAACTTCTACATTGGGATTATTATTTTGTTAAACTTTTGTTTACCCCAAATAAAGCATACAAGCACTGAAGCATAAAGGGTTATTGTTATGGGGGACAGATTTATAATGAGGCAACTTGGGTGGGGAGTTGGGCAGCAAGATGTTTGTTGGCATTTCACTTAAATTTATGCAGGTTGGTACGGCCGAGGGAACAATGAGCAGGAAGGGAATTCCAAAGGTGAGCAGTTCGATGGAAAGAAACTATTAGAGAAGAATTACAGTGAATGGGTGGGATTTTGCTGCTAGTCGGGTGGATCGGGAGTATTTATGTTAGAGTGTATAAGTGCAGTAAGTTCATCGGAACACATTTCGTAGGAGTACTTGTAAAAAAGCAGAAGGATGCAACAATGCGGTGATGCGATAGCGGCTGGAGTCTGGAAAACAAACAATACAATTAAAGAAAAAGAGGTGCCTATCTAGTCGGAAATTATCGCCTTTGATGTTTTCAGGAAATGCGATTTAATTTTTTTTTTTTTAGAACGATTAAGCTTTCAATATCAAAAAGTGATATTAAATACACAGGATTTAAGTAAATAAATGTTTCTTTTTATTTTCTACTTACAGTCGGAGAAGGACTACCACCAAGTAAGTAAACACTTTCTTCTGAATGTCATACTATCTATCTATCTATCTATCTATCTATATATCTATATATATATATATCTATATATATATATATATATATATATATATATATATATATATATATATATATATATATATATATATATATATGTATTTTTATGTAATTGTTTTTATTAGTGATTGCAGCGTTCGTTCTTTTTGCTTACTACTACTATTTCGATTGTTTCACTCCCTGAGTGATTATTAAGATGCAGGAAATTGCATTATTAGTCGCCTTTAACTTTATAGGACGTATTTTTCATTAATATATATATATATATATATATATATATATATATATATATATATATATATATATGCTCTAGTATACACATCAATATCGAAGGTTTGATCCTTGTGTGAGTTAGCCATGCTAATGACGGCTGTGAGCAAGAAACACATGTCCATGGATTACTTTTATGTACGTATAAAATTATATATATATAAAATTATATATATATATATATATATATATATATATATATATATAATTATTTCCACAATCAGACAACGCCGCAGCCCACAACCTATGAAAGAAACAAACCGGAAGTCCTAGACTCGAGTTTCGCCCTCCTTTGGGCTCATCAGTAGAACACATCCGAACTCAGGATTCGAAACCCGAGTCACTGGCGAGGTAGCTCAGTGGCAGAGTACTCGCTTACCATGCAAGTGACTCGGGTTTCGAATCCTGAGTTCGGATGTGTTCTACTGATTAGCCCAAAGGAGGGCGAAACTCGAGTCTAGGACTTCCGGTTTGTTTCTTTCATAGGTTGTGGGCTGCGGCGTTGTCTGATTGTGGAAATAATTATATATATCATCTCACATTCAAGAAATCTAATATATATATATATATATATTACTATTTCATGTATCCACATACAATTTTATGAGGAGATACAATTTTTTATGTATCAATTTTCAGTATTTACTTCAACAGTGCTCGACACGTTAGTAGAGATATGTAGTAAGCTATGAAAATATATTTATGGCAATTAAGCTACACAGAGGCTCCCGCGTTTTATCCCCGGGGGAATCATCAGGCTATATGTACATATATATATATATATATATATATATATATATATATATATATATATATATATATATATATATATATATTGATTTTATTCCATTAGTTGCGACAAAACAAGTTTTGTTTCATTGGTGCTAATAGCGACCAACTCATCGGGTCGGCGAAAGGAATTCAAATGGCATAAAATTTTAACTTCACTTTAACGGGAGATTGAAAATTGAAAATACATTGGAAGGGGAGAGTTGGGGCTTTGTCTATAACGGCGACATGGGACATGAGAGGGGAGGGGGGAGGACCCCAACAAGTCGTGTTTCAAATTATTACGTGGGAGGTTTTTCACCTGTCTGTGCTGTCATGATCTCAATCTCGGCCGGGGTGGGAGGAGGGAGATGGAGCGACGGCCAGAGTGAGTTAAATTTAAAATGAGAATAAAATTATGATTACAACCGTCATTTTTATTTTATTTTAATTCTAATAAGTAATTATCATGTGGATAAAAATGTTTGATAATTTTAATTTAGGGTATTAATTGCTACTTTTGCATTTTATTTTAATGTTTTGTTTATTATTTGTAGTGAATTTTGTTGTGATTATATTTTTTAAATTGTGATTATATTATACCGAGATCAATACTAGTGGAATCATTTTATAAGAGAAGTTTTCTGGTGTTACCAGTTTTATCATTAACAAAACCTATTATGACAATGGTAACGCCTGCCAATCATACCTACGATAGTCGCAGTGATAACAGCCTTATATAAAAGCCTTAATAAAATAAAAATAAAGATAAATATAAATAAAATTAGAATAAAAATAGAAATAGAAATAACAAGTTTGTAAGAATATTAATGATAATAACAATAATAATAATAATAATAATAATAATAATAATAGTATTAAAAAAAAAAAAAAATACTAATAATAATACTACTACTAATAATAATAGTAATACTGATAAATATCACCATCATTACCATCTTGCTACTTGTGAAGTCATTGGGCGAAATAAGTCGACAATTGATTGTAGGCTTTTTTAATTCTACTACCAATGACAAGGACTAAGTACCAGTTAATAATTAAGTGTTCAAGGTAGTGATCGAGGGGTTAAATAATTGAGATTAGATTAGTCTAAGTAATATCAGTGTTAATAGCTGTCCCAGTTATGGGTTTATGTTAGAATTGGTAGTATGGCTGAGAGGCTATTGAGGCTGTGCATTATAGGTAGTACGTAGAGATTTGATATTATTGGTAGTTTAGAGGGGTGGTTATATATTTATAGATTCATCATGACTTGTTGGGGTGGGATTGGGTTGTAAATTTGGGTGGGTGGGTAGGGGGTTATAGTGTGTTTTGGGGTTGTGTATAGTGGGGGTTTAATGTTATCATTCATTTTTGTAAAAAAAAATGATAATTACTTATTAGAATTAAAATAAAATAAAAATGACGGTTGTAATCATAATTTTATTCTCATTTTAAATTTAACTCACTCTGGCCGTCGCTCCATCTCCCTCCTCCCACCCCGGCCGAGATTGAGATCATGACAGCACAGACAGGTGAAAAACCTCCCACGTAATAATTTGAAACACGACTTGTTGGGGTCCTCCCCCCTCCCCTCTCATGTCCCATGTCGCCGTTATAGACAAAGCCCCAACTCTGTCCACCTCCCCCTCCAATGTATTTTCAATTTTCAATCTCCCGTTAAAGTGAAGTTAAAATTTTATGCCATTTGAATTCCTTTCGCCGGCCCGATGAGTTGGTCGCTATTAGCACCAATGAAACAAAACTTGTTTTGTCGCAACTAATGGAATAAAATCAAAAAATATATATTTTGCTCTGAATTTTCATTGAGCATTCTCATAAACCCGGTTTCAACTTCCTTCGGATTCATACCCCCTGGATATTTGTAACAAGTTAATTATATATATATATATATATATATATATATATATATATATATATATATATATATATATATATATATATATATATATATAATTTTGCAAATGATCGACTCTGATTAGTTAGAAGTTCGAGTTTATATCTTATACAATAAATTAGTCTAATGACTTCCCTCGGGAATGAAACACAAAAGATTCTGTCTAGCTTACTGGCCAGAAGTATAAATATAGTTATCCAAATATAACTTTGTCGTATCTGCGATTCATCAGTGTGGCTATTATATATATATATATATATATATATATATATATATATATATATATATATATTGTGATTGCCATTTCTTTACAGAAAATTGTCAATTCTACGAGATTGCAATGCCATGTTGTAAGAACGCGTTCGCTCTGAAACACCGATTTCCTTTGACAAGTTTTGCTGCAGATATGACATACAAGCCCATTTGCTTCCGTTTTTATATTTAGGAGTGTAGAAAGTGAATCTTTACTTTAAGCAGCCTCGTAACTTTTGATTATTGTATTTTGTTATTTAGTCCTCATATTCCATAAGCGATGTTTATTACAAAAGTGAAAGAATTGCTGTTTTCTGGGTTGGAATCTATCCATCTAACACTTAGCGTTGGCTAGTTTGTTTTTTAGCTCCTTACATCAAGTGGCTTCGTGCCTTGTTTGGAGCGATTACCATAGCAAAAAAGAAAATTGATATATTCTACTCCTATTTGACATTCGAGTATTTGGTTCCTGTCATGAGATCACATATGATTCATTAGACAAGTCTTTGCCAGACAGATTCTGCCACATAAACCATACACATAGTTGGGCTGAAGTGTGTCTTGGATGTCTGGTATCGTCGCTTCTGTAAAGCATGTAGTACTCTATTCGCTTTGCTTTAAATCTTCCGCCGCCGTCATAGATACGTCTGCGCCAGACCGATCGCTCCAACGCCATCCTTTACAGTCCTCTAGTTTCATACCAAGGATTTACTTACTGCCGTTTCCCATATAGAAGTTGTTTAGTGATCCTATCATCGTCCATCTTAACCAAGAGCTATACATTATCGCAAGCATCTGGCAGCAATTTCCCGTATCAAAGTAAGTAAGAACATATATAATAATCGACATACATATTGTTTCTATGTGTCAAATGACTTCTATGCAGCTAAATAGGCAAATGCTTCAAGATGCCATCGAAACACGACGGTTTTGTCAACAGTATATGCGTGCATGTGTCTACATTTCTGAGATGAAGGGTAGTTACTATTATACAATATACATACTTTATTGTTGCCCGAACTATGTAAATATACAACCAAGACGACGTCAAGTACGTTAATATATATATATATATATATATATATATATATATATATATATATATATATATATATATTTATGATGTTATTAGGGCCGCTGAAGAAGTGTTGTTGTGTTTGAATTTCTTGGAACTGATATAAGTAATGAGCTAATTTTATTTATCTCAACCTACTTTATAATAGCTATGTTTTATCTTAATAATCAACAATTGAGCTGATTTCGATATATGCAGTATTTGCGGTTTTTTAAATGACTGTATTTCGACTTTACCTATATTTAATATAGGTAAGTTATTCTATTATACATTTATACTCTACTACCAGTCTCTAGTAGTAACACATTTAGGAGTTCTCACTTGAATTCTAATATATATTCAATAATCGTTTTGGATGTAAATATATTAGTTACTGTTTATATATATATATATATATATATATATATATATATATATATATATATATATATATATAATATATATATATATATATATATATATATATATATATATATATATATATATATACATGAAAAATGAAAAACCGAAATTATTTATATATTCATCAACGTTTCGTCTTTATTTCAAGACTTACTCAAGGTAATAATTTGCACTGTTAGTCCAAATAACATCGGACGTCACTTCTAGAAGACCAGGAAGGATAAAAAAGATTAATACCTTTAATTTGTCTAAAGCTCTGTCGAGGCTTGTTATATCAAGCGAAATATTAGATAAAAAAGTCAAAATGAAAAAAAAAAGTTTTTATTTTTTATTTTGATTTAAAAAAAAAACTTCATCTAACACATGGTTCTTTGAAGGCATTTTGCCTCTTTCTTTATATATATATATATATATATATATATATATATATATATATATATATATATATATATATATATATATATATTTATATATGAATCGGTATACGGATAAGAATGTGCGCTAGCAGTGTATGAATTTAAATATATTTGATCAAACTGTCTTTCACGCACCAGGTTTACTTACAAGAAAGTCATCGTCTGAAAGTAAATATTATTTCCGTGTGGCTTGTTTTGACTTCAGAGTAGAAGACACACCTATAGAAAAGAAACTTGTAGAAAAGAAAATACAGAAAAATCCGTTTGATTTCAGACAAATGTAAATAGATGTTATATAAATATTTTGTTTAAAAAGAATGTCTGTCCCACATAAGTACTACAATGTATTATTATAACAAATGTCTGTGAATATATATATATATATATATATATATATATATATATATATATATATATATATATATATATATATAAAGAGGTGTACTAAAAGCGAACTTTTAGGAAAGGTAAAACCCTATTGTGAAGAGTATACAGCTCAATATCCAGGATAGAGCAGGTAGAAATGAAGGAGAAACAAAAAAAAAGTATTTATTTTTTATTTTGATTTTAAAAAAAACTTCATCTAACACATGGTTCTTTGAAGGCATTTTGCCTCTTTCTTTATATATATATATATATATATATATATATATATATATGAATCGGTATACGGATAAGAATGTGCGCTAGCAGTGTATGAATGTAAATATATTTGATCAAACTGTCTTTCACGCACCAGGTTTACTTACAAGAAAGTCATCGTCTGAAAGTAAATATTATTTCCGTGTGGCTTGTTTTGACTTTTTTTCTTCATTTATAGCCGGCTTTCTCAACTGGGCAGACTTTAAATATTCTCGCTGCCCCTTTTTCCCACTTTTAAACACTTTCCTTTGTCATCTCTGCCCGGGAAGTATCTTTAATGGCGAATATTTTCCATCTCAATCTCCTCTGACGCCTGCCTGCATCATCGAATGTACCTCTTATTGGACTTTTTACCCTTTTTGGATTTTCTATTTTCGCCGTACCTGAAGTTGTGGCTTCTTGGAATTTAACTTTGAAACCTCTCTCATTACTTCTCGTGCCTCTAACGACCTACCTATCTACATCTTATTCTCTCCGCTGGACTCTTCGACACCGGACTTTTTGGCAATCGGACATTTGCTTGCACCTTGGCACAGTTTTGCCCTGCGTTTCTTTCCCTACAACTTTTATTTTATTTTATTTTATTTTTTCAAATTTTAAATCTTGGCCATTGCCAACTTATCTATCCCAGCGACTTCCTCTGATGATAAGATTTTGATCTTTGAAAAGCCTGGCTTAAGGAAAATTTAACTTGAATAAATTGCCTTTTTGCGGAATATACCTTGCTTTGAACTTTTGAATTGAATTTTGATTTGGCTTTTGCTTTCTCTAATTCCTTTCCATTCTCCTTCATTATATATATATATATATATATATATATATATATATATATATATATATATATATATATATATATATATATATATATATATATTTCAAACTTTCGCTAACAATTAGAAACTATTCGTCCTAGGAAGCTGAGATTTGGTCAGAATGACATCCTACCTATATAGATTGTTCTTAAGTCGCATATATACATCTATTTTTCCTTGAACTTGTAAAGCGCCGCCCTGAGTTACTTTATATTCACCTCTGATACTCATAAGATCTGTAAAGCATCACCAAAATTAAGACATTTCTGAGATCATAACTTTAGTCATGTAGTCTCTATTTACAAACAGTTATCACAATGGCGGATTAGTTTTTGATTAGTTGGATTTTTTTAGGATCCAACATCTTGAAGTTATTAAAGGGCTCACGGGTGTTTGTATATTATGAACTCGCACTGATGTTTGTATATTATGAACTCGCCCTGAGACGCGTATTTCAGCTAGTCTGAAATAAAGGAAACGATCTATCATCTTCTTATATTATATATTACTTGAGATGATATGTTTTTTAGAGTTAGATGCAGATAGAGTTGTAAGGAATGATTGACGATATTTGACCGAACAGATTGATTAATCGTCTGATATGAGAGTACTTAGCGAATTGGTTGAGTTTTAATAATATTATTAGACGCAGAAGGATTTGAAGTTAAAACAGTTACAGTTAAAAGTTAGCGATGGAATAGATGCAATGTAAGATCCTACTGGATAGAGACTTTCGACCCCTTTTGTCTTCTCTGGCGTTAGCTAAAACGACTTCTAGATATGGATCTATAATAAGATTACTCAAGTGTGTAGTTTAAAGTTTGAATTGTTATCGTAATCTTTCTGTCATGAGTGGCCAGAAATCTGACCAGGATACTACATTGTTAACACACGCCATGCATTCATAGCGTCCTATTAAACGGTTAAACAACGGTCTTATTTTTTGTTTTCTACTTTTACTTTCACTTTCCTTACATTCTGTAGATGCATGCGATGGCAGCCGGTTTGCCAAGAGGATCTACTACAATGCTCATCCGACAGACTGCACCAAATACGTGACGTGCGCTGAACTGGCCAGTGGCAATTATCTGGGTACAGTTATGACCTGTGATTTCGGACGCTTTTGGAACGATAAAAGCCTCACCTGTGATCACCCAAGAAATGTCAAATGCAAGACAGGTGAGCCTTCTTTATACACATAAATTGTTCATAGTTATTATAAACATTTAACGTTTAAACAAAAAACGTTACTTTTATTCTTTCTGTATGCACGTTTCATATATCTCCTTGGAAGACTCGGATGTTCATGAGATCTTTTATTCTCTATCCAGATAGGTTTTATCTATTTTCAGTTTTCAATTTTAAATTTGGCCTCTCTCCTCCTTTTCAAAGATACCTGTGCCTCCATGCCGGCTTCTGCTGTTTACCCTACCGATCCAAGTTCGTGTATGATGTGGGGAATTTGTAGTTACGGCGAGACCACCACGATTCGTTCCTGTCCCGATTTGAAGGCGTTGGGCATATACAATAACATGATTGGTCACTGCGTCAATTCTGAACTATGTACAGCAACCAACATACCATCAAGTAAGTGATAAATCCGCACCACATAGTTTTTACACCTATAAGAATATATGTATCTCCTTATCTATTTCAATCTTTTCATAAATAAGTATTTTTGCATATCTCCATATATATGTTTCAGTATATTCGAATTTATCTATCTATCTATCTATCTATCTATCTATCTATCTATCTATCTATCTATCTATCGTTTTCTCCTAATTAAAACCCCTCTTTATATACTAATTTATTCATATCTATCTTTCTCTTCTGATATATATATATATATATATATATATATATATATATATATATATATATATATATATCACAGCACCCATCTCAAGCCAGGGATAGAACCTACCACCATTTAGTTAATAATCGGCAGTTCTAACCGCCAGGCCATGGGACGGCGCTTCTTGTGTTTATCAACAAATAGCTTTGCATTACGTTTAATAGTAGCAGGCGATATCATTAAACACACTGCTCAACCTAAGAAAAAGGGATATATATATATATATATATATATATATATATATATATATATATATATATATATATATCTCAATCACTCTCTACATATATAAATATATATATATATATATATATATATATATATATATATATATATATATATAAAATTTGATATGGCTTACATAAATGCGACTGCGTTTCATCGACTTAGCATTTTCTCGGAGCCCAGAAGTAAATTGAACAATAGGTATATAAGAAACAAAAACACCCCCCCTCCAACAACAACGACATTTCCAAATGAAATCGCTCACCTAGTGAATACATTCTAGGAGCCATCATTAGCAGGGTTAAGCATAGAGGAAAGTCGATATCATGTTTTCTTACTTCATTTTCATATTTACTCTTCACCCGCATTTTATTATTTTTTAAATCATTTATAGGTATTAAAAAAAAAAAATGAAGGGTAAGATAGCATTGATTAATAAGTTTAAAATTTATTTTATGCATATAAATATATAAACAAATCAATCTTCTCTCTCCTTTCATATATATATATATATATATATATATATATATATATATATATATATATAATTCATTTTAGCCTGAAGATCCCCCCCCCCGCGGATGAAACGCGGGAACCTCTGTATAGCTTAATTGCCATAAATATATTTTGATAACTTACTATATATATATATATATATATATATATATATATATATATATATATATATATATATATATATATATTACTGTTCATCTATATAATTCTAACGTGCATCTGTGTCTATCTATCTATCTATCTATCTATCTATCGCTTCAGTCCCACAAAGTCTATATTACGTGTGATGCGTAATAGTTATGATAATGATCTGAAGAATTACAAATTCCTATTTCCAATGCAAGCATTGCGTATAATGTGACAGAAACATTTTAATTTTACCTGTTTTACCTTTTCTATACGTTTTTTCCGTTTACATTTTTACTTAAACATAAATAATCATCTTTGTGTTTTCTCCGTTTGTATTTTTAATGGATTTGAAACGGTCATCAATATTTACTTTTTCTGCTGATACTTTGCCGTATTCTGTTAGTCATGGGGCCAGCACCCACATATACACATACACGCACACACATAATTTTATAAGGACATACGAATACATGTAAGCATACATACATACATACATACATACATACATACATACATACATACATACATACATACATACATACATACATACATACATACATACAGACAGACAGACAGACGGACAGACAGACAGACAGACACGTGCACATGCATAACATTCGACGAAGCGGCAGAGAGTCAATGATTCCCAAATGAACTTCTTTCACAAACGACAATCGAATTTTACTTCTCTCTCTTGGTTACGCACTCGGTAAGTTTATTTATCTCTTCAACAGACCAATCATATCTTGGCTAATCCATTTTATAAATGTCGATCCACAATTCATGCTCGCAAATAAAAACATAGTGATTCTTTTTTACATTTTACATGCTTGTTATTATGTTATTTGAAAATTGCGTTATATTTTTTCAGCTCGATCTCCCTGCCCGGAATACCCAATATGTAGAGCTGACCAAACTGTGGACACCAACACATGTCAATGTGTCCCTAGATGCCCGTCAGTACTGTGTTCCGTCAACGAGATTTTAGACATGGCAACTTGTCGTTGTGTGTCCCGCTGTCAAAATGCCCCTGCATGCTCCACTGCACAGAAACTCGATATTACTTCGTGTCAGTGTGTACCCCGTTGCCAATACGCACCTACCTGCACAGAAACCCAGAAACTGGACATAAACACATGTCAGTGTGTACCCCGTTGCCCATACACACCTACATGCACAGAAATCCAGAAACTTGACATAAACACATGTCAGTGTGTACCCCGTTGCCCATACACACCTACATGCACAGAAACCCAGAAACTGGACATAAACACATGCCAGTGTGTAGCCCGTTGTGCTTATACCCCAACTTGTACTAACAACCAGAAACTGGATATTAATACTTGTCAATGTGTACCGCGTTGTCCTTACACTCCAGTTTGTAGCGAGGTTCAGAAGCTTGATATTAACACATGTCAGTGTACTGCGCGGTGCCCATATTCTCCAGTTTGTAGTCAAAGCCAGAAATTAGACATCAACACTTGCCAGTGCATACCTCGTTGTCCTTATGCCCCAGCTTGTAGCGATATTCAAAGGTTAGACATTAATTCCTGTCAATGTGTGGCTCGTTGTCCATATGCTCCAGTCTGTAGCGAGACTCAGAAATTGGATATGAATACTTGTCGATGTATTGAACGTTGTCCTAATGCACCAGTTTGCTCTGCGATCCAGAAACTCGACAACCGTACCTGTCAGTGCGTGGCACTTTGCCCCCATATTCCACCCTGTCCCGCAACACATAGACTAGACACTAATATCTGTCTGTGTGTTACTCGTTGTCCGTATGGTCCGAGTTGTAGCGAGATCCAAAAATTGGACTATAATACTTGCCAGTGTACGGAACGTTGTCCAAACGCCCCTGTTTGTCGCGAGATTCAGAAGCTGGATACGAATACTTGCCAGTGTGTGGCTCGTTGCCCCTATACGCCAACATGCAGCGAAAACCAAAAACTTGATACAGATACTTGTCAATGCGTTTCTCGTTGTCCATATGCACCAGTGTGTAGTGAAACCCAAAAACTGGAATTTAGCACATGCCAGTGCGTATCCCGTTGTCCGTATGCCCCATTGTGTAGCGCAATTCAAAAATTAGACATTAGCACCTGCCAGTGTGTACCACGTTGCCCATATGCTCCAGCCTGTAGCGATATTCAAAGGTTGGATATTAATTCCTGTCAATGTGTTGCTCGCTGTCCATATGCTCCAGTCTGTAGCGAGACACAGAAATTGGATATTAATACTTGTCGGTGTATGGAACGTTGCCCAAATGCTCCAGTTTGTTCTACGATCCAGAAACTCGACGTCCGTACATGTCAGTGCGTGGCACTTTGCCCCTATACTTCACCCTGCCCCGAAACTCATAGACTAGACACTAATATCTGTCAGTGTGTTCCCCGTTGTCCATATATCACCGCGTGTAACGAAACCCAGAAAATAGATTTTAATATGTGTCAGTGCGTTGCCCGCTGTCCATATACTCCAGTGTGCAGCGAGACCCAGAAATTGGATATTAATTCCTGTCAGTGTATTTCTCCTTGTCCTTATGCTCCTGTTTGTAGCGAAACTCAAAAACTTGACATTAACACTTGTCGGTGTATGGAACGTTGTCCATATGCTCCAGCTTGCAGCGAAATCCAAAAATTAGATATTAACACTTGTCAATGCGTATCTCGTTGTCCTTACACCCCAGCTTGCTCTCAAGCACAAAAGCTTGATATCACTACATGTCAATGCGTTGCTCGCTGTCCATATGCCCCTGCCTGTAGTCCAACTCAAATGCTTGATTCCACAACTTGCCAGTGTATTGAGCGATGTCCTTACATAACTTGCAAAGACACAGAATTCCTTGAATTGACCAATTGTCGTTGCATTCCACGCTGCACCTACCCGCCAATCTGTCGTACCAATCAACGTCTTGATTTGAGCAATTGTAAATGTATTGATCAGTGTATCCAACCACCAAATTGCAATCCACTGACTGAGAGACTCGATCTATTTAACTGTAGATGTTACAACATTTACTGCCCAAACACTATACCTTGCTCAAATGGACAGCGATTGAATACTTCTAGTTGCATATGTGAAAGGGCGGCTTTGATTGTAACAACTCCTTCCCAAAGACCCACAGGAACTGGTAAGTCCTATCTTGAAAATAAAATAACCGGTTCTATTTAAGACTTGTTGGTAGTCTACGCAAAACACAGTTTGCATCTAGTGTTCGCAATAATATTATAGGGTTCAATTAAAATGTGTTCGTTTTCACATATTTATTACTATAAACAACTAGGTTTCCCTTATAACCCCATTTCAGCATGATTTCTGACTTACTATAAAAATCTCATAACCAACTCGACATTACATGAATATGCGATCTTCAATTATCATTGCCAAACATTCGCAAAAAATGGTTTTAACAATAAGACTTGCATTGAATAAAGTATAAATAAGCCATAGTTTATTATATCAATGAATATGTATTTTATCAAAGGTATGTGCAATAATTTATATATACAGGGTGTTTACTAAACACACCAAGTTTAGCACAATTAACTTCCAAATGCATATGTAATCGTTGGAAATTTAAAAGCTGTTTATAGCAGTTGTTGATAAGTGGCTCATAGGGCAGACTCCCCTTACACCTTGACATACACATCCGATTTTAATGTAATTTAAACCATATGTATAAGATCCTAATTCAAACAGTTTTCAAACATGTCAGCTTTTTTCGACTATATTAGAGGGCGAAACGGGAGGAGCGACAGTAAAAAACAAAGAAAGTAATATGGTGTTATGAATATAGCGAAAAAGTACATAGTTGTGATTTTTCAGCAACGTTGGGTATTCCTGCAAGTAAGTTATAAAATAGACGTCAGAGAGACTTGTAGATTATGGATATGCATAAATATACACAATTCAATGTGTTTATTATTGTACCTTTGTGGAATAAAATAGCATTTCACACTCGAGTGGTAAAGTTTCCTTTTAGCTACAGCCACGCATTTCTATGAAGATATGTCCGTCTGTTGGTCTTTCACTTTTCAGTTTAAAATAGCACTTTCATCGCTAAATATGAAAATCGGATTGGCGCATAATAATCTAGATGCGTTCAAATATCCATAAAAGCGTTTCTCTGTAGGTGTTATCCGGAACCCCAACGTTCTGCAAAAAGTGTCTAAAGGTTCCGCAAGACCAAGTGAATAAGCATTTTTGACTTTTTAAAAATCTCATATACATAATATCACCAAACATGCACAATATATTCTTGGCTATTGTATAATTGTAATATAGATATTATCATATCTAACCTATTATGTTATTAAAATATAACAATGATTGGGAATATATTTAGTGATGTATGTACGGTGCCAGTTGAAGATTGGACAAAGTATTCATTTTTCCTTAAACCATTTCTTGTAAAATATATACTCTGGAAATAAAAGAGAAATATATGGTATATAATTTTGTTTTTGAGCCGAGGTTTCTTGAGACAATTTATTTTATGGGTTCTGCAAAGGGTTAAAATGTTAAAAAAAAAACACTGATCTATATGGTGCATCGATTTATCTTTACCTTTCCGTTATAAATAGCATTTACATCTATAACCCTGTCCGTCTGTCCGTCTGTCCGTCTGTCCGTCTGTCCGTCTGTCGGTCTGTCACTCTTCAGTTTCAAATAGCATTTACATCTATAAGCATGAAGATTGAAATGACGCATCTTAATACAACCTTTTCGCGTAATAATAAACCAGTGTGAAATATGTCCTTAACTTAATGTACATTTACCGATATTGTTTATTAGAGCATTTAATTTTCGATTTGTTTTAAGTCGTATACTCTTTTAGTAATTATTTAGAACGACATAATAAGTTTTGAATTTAGCTTTCTTTTTCTTTCCTTTAAGAGTGCCATCCAACTGTGAGCGTAGACTTTAAGAATCTTGGCGCTATCACTGCCCGGTTCCTCCATGTCATAGGAACCCACATCAGGTACGAAGCCACAGCCTTGGACAATTATGTCGGCGTGTTCGATGGCAAATGCCAAATTGCTCTGACACGCTTTACTTTCGCACATACTCAACCACCTTTTGCCATTTCGGTCCGGTATCGATTAAACAACATGTTCGGTATCCAAAGGCCATTAGCCCTCATCTCCAACGGTAACAACGCCATGGAAACGAGCATCCTGATCGCTGCCACACCAAGTTATGTCGAGTTTGGACTTAAGACCATCGAGCAAGGATACAAATCAGTCAAAATACAAGTTACG
Organism: Sepiola atlantica; assembly: GCA_963556195.1. Taxonomy (NCBI): domain Eukaryota; kingdom Metazoa; phylum Mollusca; class Cephalopoda; order Sepiida; family Sepiolidae; genus Sepiola; species Sepiola atlantica. Next base: position 168,592,590 of record OY744517.1, on the reverse strand, counting down.
GTAAGTAAACATCGATTTATTTCCTTTTTTATGTCTTCCTGGCATTTAGAAGTTTGCGGCAATGTCTCTTCCAGCAAATACATTTCTGCTCATGACATAGTTGTTGAACGAAGCCGATAGGAGTGAGGAGGGGTACAGAAGTATCAAATATAGTTGTTACAAAGATATTTCAAGTTCAGGCTAATTTATTGGTATCGTTTATGCTGTCTATTACTGATTTCTGGAAAAAGCCGAAGCCATTTTTATTTAACTATTTATCTCATAGTGTTTAGATCTATCTTCATCTATCTAGCCCTGTTTTATCATATCTTTCGATATATCTATCGATCGAATTATTTATATAGATACTCCACCCTTCTCTCTCTCCCTCTCTTTTTGTCTCCCCTTCTCTCACCATCTCTCTCTCTCTCTCTCTCTCTCTCTCTCTATATATATATATATATATATATATATATATATATATGTGTGTGTGTGTGCATGTGTGTGTTTGTATCTATATATCCTAGTCTATGCTATATGTTATGCTATGATACCTATCTATCTATCTATCTATCTATCTATCTATCTATCTATCTATCTATCTATTTCTCTCTCTCTCTCTCTATATGTATATATATATATATATATAATATATATGTGTGTGTGTATTTAACTATCGTAGTCTATGCTATGATATGTTATACCATAATATCTATCTATCTATCTATCTATCTATCTATCTATCTATCTATCTATCCATCCATCCATCCATCCCAATCAATACATATCTTTCGAAGTATCTGTCTCTATCTAATATAGTCTTGATATATATATATATATATATATATATATATATATATATATATATATATATATATATATGAGATAATTGAATGTCGGTCAACATGTTACGAGTACTACATATCTATTTCAGGGTTCCGATTGGGAAAGTGCTGGTATCATTTACACCGGACAGGAACTAATTGGACAAGTCGGCGATATCTTAAAGAAGGTGCCTCATTACGGTAAGATAGCTATTTTTATTCTTTCTCCCCCTTTTTTGCCTCAAACTAAGTCCTTTCCCTTTTGTTTTACTAGTGAGGAGGAACATCCGGTGTAGCAATAACTATAAATATTTAAGTTTGCAGCATTTTAAAATTAAGTATTTTTAATTTAATTAACTATTTTTAAATGTCAAACATAATAGAAGGATGATTTATGATAAATTTTAAGTCAAACAATTCTACGTGCATGTTAAGTTTGGTTGAAATCGATTACTACTTATAAGGGCGTGTGTTATCAGCCTAATATATAATGTTTCGTACTATGGTATTGACTATGCCGATTTGAACTTTTATTTCTATATCATAATTGTATGCGCCTCGAACTCTCGTTGCAAATAAGGTTAAATGGGAAACCGTGAAACATTGTCTAAGACGCGTACTCAACATTCTGTGGCAGAGCAGAACAATTTTCGTTTGGTCTGTTTGTTTAACGGTATATAGATATTTTAGGAGACATCTAGTGCTGAAACACAATACTCATTGTCTCTCTTTTTATCTTGTCCTTTAGGTACTGTGGTTGGCATTTCCAACAGTCTTGTTATTGGAGCAGCCAAGAACTATGAGAACTTCAACGGAGAAATAGACTACGTAAGTTGTTTTTATTTATTTATTTACAAGCCGACGTGGCCTGTCTATACTACAAAACATATAAACGCTAATAAATAAACAATTACTTCATTGCTCACATTCGAGAAGTTTTGCTGAGAAATTATAGACAATTATCGTCCCATCAATAATGGGCTAATTAAGTATGATTATTTATTTATTTATATATTATATATATTATAATAAAAAATATCATCAGAAATATACAAATTAACAATTAAGACCGCCACGATGGTTTATATTTCGTCTACGTAACATTTTTGAAATTTTGAAATGATCTCGCCGTGTTATTTTGTTTATTGTTACCCGTTTTGATTTCGAAAAATATTAGCTAATATTAAGTTGGTATATATATATATATATATATATATATATATATATATATATATATATATATATATTGACAAAATCTTTTGCGGAACATACTGAATTAATATGTATACACTTTTTCATGATCTAACAATTTTAGGGTTTTTTTTGCTTTGGACGGACATTATGCAGACAAACAGACAAAACAATTTATATATAGATTTCAAATGAATCTTTCCTTTTCGTGGCTGTTAGTCCTTTATTTGTAGAAATATTGTTAAATCGTTTGAAATCTGATGTGATTATTATTATTATTATTATTATTATTATTAGTAGTAGTAGTAGTAGTAGTAGTAGTAATATAATTTTTAGCGTTCTATAATATATCTTATGTCAAGTATACTCTATGCCAATTTGGATGAAATACCCATAAGCAGTTTTTGAGCCTATACATGTCTATTCTTTTAGTGTAAGCAGTAGTAGTATTAGTATTAGTGGTAATCGTACTACTACTACTACTACTACTACTAGTAGTAGTAGTGACATATTTACTCCATTATGACATACCCAGAATCGAAAGGATGGTTAATGCCAAGGTTCCTGAAATTGTCAATGGTCAAACAAATAAAACTATTCCAAAAATGTCAAATATTCATCTAAAAGTTTGGCCTAATGTTAATCATACACTCCAAAATGTCTCTTTCTCTCGTCTGATAGGAAATCGCTTGATCCTCTTAATCTATAGTTATCATTCATATCTATAGGTGTGAAAAACAATCTTAAATAAACCAAATACTAACACGTAAGTATGGAAAAATTATATACGTTTGGAAATTGAGTTAATTTTAGACTTCAACCGACGTCTACAGATTAGGAAAGTCACGATTATAACTTTTTATGGATGAATGTTGAAAAGGTGAAATTAATTTCTAATACTAAAATCATATTGTAGTGATATTATCGGCACCTTACTGTGGCCGTCCTGAGTCGACTTGGCTTGAGTTGGTTCTAATATAATGCTGATGAATGAGTGAATGATCACCATCACGGTCAACCTGAACTGAGGGTATGCGTTCACTTCCGGATTACAGAATAAAGTACACATGTTTATTGAAAGAGATAAACAGACAGGAGGGGGAAAACGGCATCAACTACCCAAACATTAGTATTTAGTTACCCCTGGTCTTGTTTGTGTAGAAAATATACTCATGACTGTTTCAATTTAGTTGTGGGTTTAATACATTTAAAAAGCATGTCACTGGACAAATAGGATCATTAATAAATTTACATCAGATTATCACAGATTTGGCAGCTTCATTGCTTTCGGGGTCTGGCCTAAACACTACGCTATTTATCTTTATTGATAAAACGATAGACAAGATAGTTTGATTGATAAGTCATTGGAATATAGAGATTAAACCTGCATGTTTATAAATAGTGTTTAAAATATGAAAAAATAACTTTTGTGACATGATTCAAACAACAATGAGTAAATACTTTGAAAAAGATAATGGCGCAAATGCCGATACTTCATTCAAATTAAAGTTCAGTTAAGTGGCCCCTTAACTTTGATTTCAATTTCGGTTTATCTGAGGAATCACCACGTCCTTTGCTGTACAAAACCGTAAATTTAGCGCGTTTGAAGTTGATCCCGTATTTTTATACATATTGTTTAAATTTTTTCACGACAGTCATTGAAATTGATTTAATTTTGTTTCTATTTTAGGTGAGGTTTTTCGAGTGTAACCCAGACCCTTAAACCAGGGATCGATCTTATTATTTGCATAATAATCTCATTACCAAGATCCTGCGAAAAATATATGACAACAAAAACTGGTGCTGATAAAAACACGACTTCGAAAGTAACTGACGGATTTTTTCTATAACCAAATTTGCTGAAAGACCAAAAAACAAAAAGAAATATCAAATAATTAGGATTCAAATATCACACAAGAAACACAAGAAAATGGAATTCCTAAAACTGATACTCCAACATGGACTTTTTTCTAACAAATCTATTTCGTATACTTCAAAACGATCGACTTAGATTGAACGCTGTTTAAAGTCAACATTCACGTCATTATTATGTTTTGTTGGTGTTGCCACAAGTGACGTTGTTGCCGTAAGCAATCTAACGATGATATTAAAAGTAACACAAAGAAATATCTTATAAAAGAACACGTTTTGTTTGCTAAAATATGCCGTTCACTTTGACTGTAAATTTTTCAAGTTTCTATTCTTGTATGTATTTTTATAATAAAAAAATTCTTCATTCATTCAAATTCTGCATTTTATTAGTTATTCTTACAACCACAACATATTTTTTTAGCTACCCATGATCTCTTTTCCAGTCTCCTTTCAAGCAACGCCGGTGTTTTAGATGCACTGATGAATTTCAGCAATGACGGGGCCATCTCTGGACAGGTTGCTGTCAAGATAAACAAATTTGTCAACCACACCCAATTCAATTCCATGAATACAAAAGGCTAGACCTGGTTTGCGATTACCCATGTTCAGGAGTAAACATTATGTTGGTCTTTGTAAAACAGATTGTAGCTACAATTACTGTCAATAATTTATCTTTCTCCCTATACGGAGCTACTATGATCATAGTTTCTTTCCCAAAACTAACCATCTGTGGAACAAAATACCGCAAGGCTGCTTTGCAGCTGCATACAACATATTCCTTTATAAGTCAAATGTAAACAAATTCTTGTTGAGCCGCCATCTTTAATAATCAAATTCTGCCCAATTTTAACCATCTTAACAAATCATTACAGAGTTGTCTCACCGCCCCAAATCTCATTAACCCTTACCCTCGAGTGGCCTTTAGGGTTTGATAAGTGGTGACTCCTTAGTAAAAAAACAAAAACAAAAAAACGCTATACATAGAGCTGAAGACAGTCCATGATGTACAGCATGTTAACCCCAGTGTGTGCAAATAAGTCAGTGTCGTCTACATAGAAAATCTATCTGATTAGAGTCTAGAAATGTTATGATTTGATATTAAACCGTCTCGAATTGAAAGCTTTTCCAGTATTTCTAAATCAGTAGTGGCCCACCCTATAAGAGTCTTGGAAAGCATTTGGGTGCAATGCGACAAAAAATATAGATAATCCTATTGAGGCAGGAATATAAATCTGTTTTACGCCGTTGTCAATAATTATTTCGCAGGAGAGTTGACCACCGAAGGTAATGTGAGCTTCCATATCTCTGTATACGTGAATTTCTATTGACTGTTTAAAACGCTTTTGTCAAGTCGATAAAAAGCAGATAAAAGGGATACATTGTTCGATGCAGTTATATTGTATCTGCCATGCAGCAGATACAATATCAAGTATTTCTCTTCCAACTAAAATCACTCTGTGATTTTCGGATAGCCAAAAGACAAATATTCTCCTCCAGGGTGTTAAACAACAGTCACTAAAGTACCTGAATAGTCTTCAAAAGGTTGGTACACCGATAGTTACCACAAACCATATATTCATTACCTTTGTATAATGATAATAGATTATCACCAATTTAACCAATACGTTCTTGATTCTGACCGTTAATATTTCGGGAATTCATGTTCTTTGCCAGCGGCAATCTTAGTTACGGCATCATCGCGTTAACACACCAGTTCGTATTAGATCACCGAAGTTAAGCGACCTGGACCATAGACAGCACCAGATGGGTGACCATTTGGGAATATTAGGCGTTGTATGTCATCTTCCCTTGACCGAGATATAGATGCGGCTGGGTGTGAACATGTGCGTATGCGCGTTGTCTTGTTCGTGCGTTCACGGCACTTGGCCGTAATCATCCCACACGTTGTACCGGTCCAAATATGTTGTTTGCTCTCGTTTCAGGGTTGAACATTACTATCATGCCAAGTAAAAACCATGAGTCAAATTTATGAACAAATAATACATTTATTTGTTGAATGTTACAAAAGATACCCGTGTCTCTAAGTGGAATGGCGGAGTTGCAAAATGAGATCTCTATACTCCGGCGAGGTGGAAACAAATCCCCTACAGTCCTTTGGCTAGGAGACCCAGATAAGCCATCTTCCCCGGGAAGTGTTTCCTAGCTATCCCAGCAAACTTCTGTCATGCCCGGCAGGCCAGCTCTGGCCCCCGCCCCCTTCTCCCTGTTGACCCGGTCTTTTTACTGGTCATCGGTGGGCCACCCAACCACTTAGCCACTTAAGATCTCAACTTGAGATAACTGTCAGACATAGAGTTATCATGGCGACAATCCGTGAACATCCTAGCATGGGTCCCTAAAGAGGTGGCCCAAAACAAAACCAAAGGCATTTTCACTTTCTTCCGTGCTCCCCTCTTTCCTCCGGTGTGAGAATCTGAGATTTGCAACGTCCGCCATTTATATACATTACTAAAGACAATGTAGTCTACTGCATTTTCACATGGGGACCGCTTGTGAATTTGATATTCTCTGTAAACTTCAATCCTTCGGGGGAAATCGGCATAAGCAGATCAGGGCTAATACCGCACCAGGTATTACCGGTTCGTTTATTTGTTTAGTTGCTAGTATTAATTTGCAGCAGAAGGTTGTATTTCAGTGCACGGCAACACTGCGAAGTGTTTTCGAACACTCAGTAAAGTACTCTCTTCATCGTTAGTGGATTTTGTCGTTTATTTAATAATATTAATATCATCCTTAGGGTCAGAGGAGTTACTGATGATGCCAGACCAAAGATGTGTCGAATTAACAGGTAGAAAACCTTACAAGATTTGGTTTTGAAGGTTTGTTGGATATCTGAAGATTTATTCCTCCCTAACTCGTTTTATGTGGCAGGGTTAATTTGTTATCTATGTAAGCGTTTTCCTCAGCTAGATGCGCTAAATGATTTTGACCCGGTCGTTTACCATGTGGTAAATGATTGGTTTCCCGTAGCTGGCTTATTATAAGGATTGTTATTATCAAATCAGTCTTTATGTTTTTGGGGTCAAAAACCAAGGATCTAAATTCATACCGAGTAAACATAGTCTCTAAAATTCTCCATGGTTCTGTCGGAATGAAGACGATCGATTCGTTCAATGAAGGCTTTACATATATTTGTGTTTTTAACTCTGGTTACATCAATTTTTCCCGGCACCTTTACTCAATCCTTACGAAGTTTTTTTTATGCATACGCATATTGAACTTTCGCGCACGAATTTGCAACGCACCACACCACGCACTACACACGTACTATTTAAAAAGGTTACGCTGTTTCTATAAATCAGGACTATGACAACATGCGACGAGTTGTTAACGTTAGAAGAATTTCTTAAAAAATTTTAAACTCACTAAATTTATTTTTTATTCTAAATTATGATATTTTTTCTTCTTCACTCTTTATAACCTCTGTTCACAACTCTCTTTTACTTCGCGAATATTCTCTTCCTCATTTTGTAAAGGTTTGCATATTAAAAAAATATTTCTCTCTAGAAAAAGAAGTGTTAACATAATGGACAAAAACACTTTCGACAAATCAAAACAGTGTTTTAATGTTTATATTCTTGTTTAATAACTGTCTTTCTCTCATTTACTGCTTATATGTGTCCACACATAAGAGATGTTTTTATCTCTACACGACTTAAATCCAGATCTCGTAATTTTCAAACTTATTGATGCTGTAGAAGTAATAGTACTGTTTAGAAAGTTTACGCTCATCTTCATATTTTAGCTTTCACCCAAATATGGTTTTAACAATTAAAGAAAATGCATTCCTCGTCGAACATATTTTCAGATACACGTGCTCCATATCGCAATACATTTCTTTATCGTGTTGATGAATTTTAAAAAGGAGGATACGTAGACTATGCGAAACATTGTAGAAAGCCAGCAAATCTATTAGAGCATAAACTGTTACATTTTTCTGACAGTATGCAGAATAGTCAAAGACAATCATTACGAAAGTTAGCAGAGCGGAATAGTATTTGTCTTTTAACTGCTCATAAGACCGCCAGAAATAAAAAAAAAACTTTTACTATAAACAATAATGGTGGTAGAAAAATAGAAAAAACTGATGATTAAACGTGACTGCCTTATCGCAGATTATTTAACCAATTTCTTGAAGAGAATTTGGCTATTATATCTGACATTATTTACCGACGGAACATGGTTCTATCTCTCGCAAAATATGAATTTGCTGTCATCTAAGAATCTTCACAGTTTGCATATAACAAATCATAGATAATTTCATGGTTGAAGTGTGGATTGCGATTTCCAGATGTCGAACTGAACACAATAAACAGCGAGCGTTATTATTAGAAGATTCTTCTTATCTTTATCGATCAAATGACAAATGAGAACATACATTGCTCATGGTGTCAATACGCCCACACATCTAACACATAAATGCAGTTTTTTTAATGAAGTGCTTGCAGACGGCATTATTTTAAACTCGTGTTACTTTCATACTCGGCATATCAAAATCCACAAGACTTTTATCTATTGGAAGCTGCAAAATCTGCAGTGTATCGAGATCGTCGGCGCTCATTGGATGACTTGAAATCAGCGATAACAGCAATCATACAATATAATTGAAACGGTTTTCAAAAAAAAAATAAATAAATAACAGAAGTGTATATTGATGTTAACGAGCGTCAATTCAAACATTGTACTAAAGAATATTGAGTATATTTATATTCTCTCATGCCTTATATATTCAAACATTCCCGTTATTTAAAAAAAGACATTAGTGTTTGGCGATTCTTCGAATATCCCGTGTTTTAGCGGCGAGTAAATAAGTAAAAAATCTAATAAAAATGCTCCCAGTAAAAGTCTCTTGTAAATATTAAAACAGAATCAATAACAGAGGAAGCTAGAGTAAGCACTCTTAAATTGAGTGGGAAAGCAAATCTAGTAAATCTGCAACGAAAATAATACCAGACATAACAGTCATCGACTGTGCATATTCCGTGACGAGAAATGAATGTATATAAGTACTAGAAGTGTAGACATCTAATTGAATTTCTCGCCATTTATTCATATACAAACAGAAACATGAATCAGATGCTAAACGTACACGTTAGAAACAAAAAATGCGACTGCATTCCCTTGTGTTACATAAGACGATTATGATGATTCCATTGGGCGAAAGTAACACGAAAAACTTACGTGTGAACGATTCACCGGATCTGCTATGAGCGAAATACGTGATTGGTCCGGCTGCCTCATAATTAATTAAATTAATTTGATTAACTTATACGGCCGATTATACTACATATATTTGGTATTTTAATTATTCATTGGAATTATATGAACGGGACAGAAAGAAGAATGAATAGAGTAAGTTTGTTATTTATATCGCTACATTTTTAAAACAGGTCTTACCTACTCACTTTTACGGAGAACTCGCTAACGTCTCTCAACTTCATTGATCACGTCACATAATTTTCGTGTTACATACTTCCGTTCATGTGTTCCCACATATGTGAAATTTAACTTTTTGAATGCATACAGTTACTTCTTCTTGCTATGTACGCGCTTTATGAAGCAATGATTATATATATATATATATATATATATATATATATATATATATATATATATATATATATATATATATATATATATATAAATATATATATATATACATGTAATAGATAGATAGAGATTGATATATAGATAGATTGAGAGATAGATTAGTAGATAGAAATACAATAATACATTAATTGAAGCACTCGTAAAGTTTTGACATCAAACATGCAAATACCAAATCTCCATTAGTAATAGATAAGACAATCGTCTTTAGGGGTGAGTGTGAGTCGAAACGCCGATAAAAATGAATGCTTATTATCAAGAGAGAAATGACATATTCAATAATGAACCCCCAAAATACTGACCCAGCGAGTCAGAGGTTATATAGTATCATTATATAAATAAATACATTTTCTTTAAACGAGAGGGAGTAAGGGGAAGAGAAAGAGACGAAGAGCGAAACACGAATGATTATTATCAAGAAAGAAGTTATATATTTAATATTATAACAAACAAATACTGAGTCAACGAATCAAGATGATCTAATATTATAGAGCCATTTTCTTTAGAAGAGAGAGAGAGAAAGAGAGAGAGAGAGATAAAAACGATCAAAAAGAAATTATATATTTAATAATATAACCAACAAATACTGACCCAACGGGTCACTGGTAATCTAGTAGCAGTATATATATAAGGCAATTTTGATTTAGAGGAGAGAGAGCGGGGAATTCAAAGGAATGGAAGAGCAGATAAAAACGAATGGTTATTATGAAGAGAGAAATTAATATATATATATATATATATAATATTATAATAGACAAATACTGACACAGAAAGTCAGTGGTTATCTAGTATAGTTATATAAATAAGGAAATTATTTTAGAGAAGAGAGGGGGAGAAAGAGAGAACAGCGGATGATAAAAAATTGATTATTATCAAGAGAAAATTATATATTTAATAAGATAATATAAAAATGCTGACCCAACGGGTCAGAGTATCATTATATAAAAAAGGCAAATTTCTTTAGAAGAGAGATAGACGAAAGGAGAAAGAGAATTATAAGAGCGGATTAAAATAGGATTACTAATTACAAGAAATAAATTATATATGTTATTATATGATAAACAAATACAGAAACAAACCTACACTCTACAATCTCCTGTACTCGTTTTGATATGACTGGATACCCCGCACTCTGTCGTAAAGACTCAGACAAACATATGCACAGACTCGCAGTTTATATTAGTAACACCCTCCCCTTGACTAGAGACGTAGTCTAGAATCAGATAATCAGGCCTACAAGTGCTTTAACACAGCGTTAGTTACATTTCCCCTATCATTAGGACTGTACCCTGCGTGACTATGCCCCTGATAGTATATATGAATATCCGAACTTCCAAATACGTTTATTTGGGGATTTTAATGTCTACCACAGACACATTTGTTAACAGCACGCATAGTTTCTCTATTGCACATTCCCTTTCATAGACTGTTACTTTCCCGACCCGCCTCCCAGATTGTGAGAATATGCAAACCTCACTTCTCAATCTATTCCTGACTACACTGTCCGAGGATTGTTTAACGTATGTCCCTAGTCCACTTGGGAACGCTGATCACCTTGTGATAATGGTTGATATCACGCTAAACTCCCGACTCCAAGTTATAGAGCCGTTGCTCAAAATGACGAGGTACTGCGAACGAGATAATTGGAAATTTATTAGAGACCACATCAGAGACGCCCCATAGAGTGAACACTTTTCTCTCTCTGCTGAACAGTGCGCAAATGAGGTAACTGAATGGGTCAAAGCAAGCATAAAGGGACATGTCCCTACCCCGGAATTCTATATAACGCCCCACTCTTTCTTTATGGTTCACTTTAACCCGTGCAGCTGCTATTGCGCATAGGCAGCAAGCATCCCGCCGATAGAACCGTCATAAGTCAAATACAAATAAACAAAAAATGTATAGCATAAAGTAATCATTGTAATAGTGTGATAGCTGCAGCTAAGTGTAGGTATACCAAGATGACAAGAAGACGTATTGAGTCGCAGAAATTAGGTACTCGTAATTTCTGGAAAATATATTATTGTGTGGTAAATAATAGGCAATCAACAATTCTGCTATCCAACCACAATGAGGTCGCTTGCATGACAACTGAAGATGCTGAACTCTTTGCCCAGCCGTTCGACTGTAACCCCACCACTCCCTCTCAAATTTCCCACTGCGGACAGAAGCCATACTCAGTCATCTGATTATCATTCCTTCCTATGTCCGAAATATCATAAAAAACATTAACCCATCCAAAGCACATGGTCCTGATCTTATCTCAGCTATATTAATAAAGACATGGTCTGCTGCGTTGGCCCCTGTCTTCTCCAAACTATAAATAAATGCCTTGACAAATCTTGCTTTCCTGATAGCTGGTAAATTGCCTCTGTTGTAATAGTTTTAAAAAAAACTTTGGTGAAAGAACTGATCCTCAAGATTATAGCCCTCAGCCCTCTCCCCGCTTTTCGCCAAAAATATTTGAATCGTTTATCAATCTAGCGATAGTCCACCACCTTGTCAATGATACGCTTATTTCTTACAAACAGTATGTATTTAGGCAAGCCCGTTATGCTGCGAGTATCTTAATGATCATCTCTGAACGCATATACCATACATTGAAAAGGGCACGTGAAGATAGGGCGGTAGCGCTTGATATATTTACAGCCTATTACAAGGTCTGCCATGTAAATTAATTCGTACGGGATTACTTGACGAATATTTGATATAATACATCTAAATGAAAGATCCAGGTTGTCTTGGATAGCCGTATATACAGGGTGGGCCAAAATAAGGGTCCTATCTTTAAATTTGAATAACTTGAATTTGAATAACTTCCACAAAATAAAAGTTAAACTCACCAAACTTTATGTGTGTGTAGACTGACCCTTCCGAGATTTTTTGAAATAAACAAAACAAATTTTAGCCGAAAAACACTTCTTAAAACTTACAAAAACTAAAGTATTGTTTTTTACACTGTTTTGAGTTTTTTAAGCAAAAATAATGTTTTCTAAATGAGGGTACGTTCCTTAGGGCTAATACGGCTCATGCTTGCTTCGGAAGGGGTCCTTTACTTATTCTAAAAAAAAAAATTAAAAAAAATCAATAAATAAAAAAGTTATGAATTTTTTAAAATAGGACCCTTATTTTTGCCCACCCTGTATATAAACAACATGACATTAATACGGATGTGCTCTAGGAATCAATCCTTGGACCTTTATGATTCCTGATATTCATAAGCGACATACCTGATGTAATTGTGTCCGAGGTATATTTGCTGATGACATTACCTTTTATTCTAGACATGTGACACAAACGAACGCCCACATATCCAAGGCAATGTCTACATTTTTGAAAAATGGAGCCATAAATAGATAGTTACATTTACAACTACTACGACAAAGCTCCTTTCCTTTAACAATTATGAGAAACATTTTCAACCACCGATTGCCATAATTTATAACACCCTACTTGAGAGCCCATCAATCAAACTCCTTGGCCTAACATTCACAAGCAATATAAATTGCAACAAATACATAGAATACATTGTCGAGGCTGCTGCAAGGAAGGTTGTCTCTCTCTATCGTGCTAGAAAGTTTCTGACAGTTACCAGTATATTATATCTCTACAAAGCCGTCATACGCCCATGCATGGAGTATTGTTGTCACATCTGGACTGATGCCGCAACCATCAGTCTCTCCTTCTTAGACAGGGTTCAAGAAAGAGCCTTGGAATTCCCTTCTTGCTTCCTGTTTCCCTGGCTGTACCAACATGCAGAAACTTAAATTTAATGTGAACAAACATCTAGCTGCACAACTCTCCACATAGGATGCCCTAATATGGACCCTAATTCACAGTAGCCTTTCTGTCTCAGTGGCAATATGCCTTATTAGGGGTGAATAAAAGTTTTAAAAAATAAAATATAAATTAGGCAATTTTCTTTAGAAGAGAGAAACAAGGAAAGAGAAAAAGAGGAGAAGAGCGAATGAAAAAAAATGAGTATTGCTAAGAAATAAATTATATATCTTATAATATAACAAACAAATACAACGTATCAAGATTGATCTAATATCATTATATAAATAAAGCTATTTTATTTAGAGGAGAAACATATACTGAATTTCTCTTCATTGTAAGAAATAAAAATAATAGAGTTACGAATAAATTCGTTTTTTATTCATTTACATAGTGAAAACACATACTACACTTTTATTTTGATCGAAAAGCCTAGAAAAGAATACACATGTTTTTGAACTTTTGCCTATTTTGCAACACCAGTTGAATGAAAATCTCTGGTATACGGTACCATCCCCCACCCCAAAAGGAGATAATACTTGGAAGTTAGTATCATGACGAACTAAGAGATACTACAGTACCTCTAACCCTCAAACGAGGCGGTAACGTCTGGGAGAATGGCATCATGATAATAGAACTGATACTACACTCCCCCTCACCCAAAATATATTAGGATAAAATAGATTATTTTTGAGTGTGTAGACGGAATTTACTCAAACAATTTCAGTCTATACTATACTACTCCTATACTATTTTATTCTAAATACATTGTTCGATAGTCTACAATAGAATAGTTTGGGCTTGAGACGGATACCTTATTTACATTATTGATACATTATATTAGCAAATATATGCACCCTCAGGTCACATTTTTTTCTTACCTCAGATGACAAACGAACATATGCTACACTGCTTCTCCCCAAAGGATGACGTAATGCTCGTGAGTATGACATCATGATGAGCGAACATATACTACACTACCCCCTCAAAGGAGGAGATCTCATAACAACAGAGCAGATTCTACACTATCACCTCAAAGGAAGAGATAATGCCTGGGTTGCTAATATCATGACCACAGAGCAGATTCTAAATTACCAATCCAAAACATGGAGGTAAATCCTGGGTGTACGGTATCATGGCAAACGAACAGATACTGCACTAATACACCAAAGAGGAGGAAACCATTGAAAGGATTTTCTCATGACAACAGAACATATCCTACACTATCATTCCAAAGGAAGAGATAATGCCTGGGTGGATAATATCATGACCACAGAGAAATTCTAAACTACCCATCCAAAAGAAGGAGGTAAATCCTGGGCGTACAGTAAGATTGCGAACGAACAGATACTGCACTAATACACGAAAAAGAAAGTAATCCTTGAGAAGATTGTCTCATAACAACAGAACAGATATTACACAATCACTCCAAAGGAAGAGATAATGCTTGGGTTGATAACACCATGGACACAGAACAAATGATATACCGGCCTCCCCCCAAAAATAAAAGTAGGACGGTATGACGTCAAACGAACATATACTACACTACTTCCAAAAGGAGGACGAAGTAATGCCTTGGAAGATGTTCTCATGACAACAAAATAGACACCACTAACCCCTCTCCTGGATTGAGAATTAAAAGACAGTACATTAGTCTGAAATAGTATAGTAAACTGAATTCAGCATTAAAAAGTGGGTAGATGGTATCATGAACGCAGAACAGATAATGCAGTACTCTTCCTCCCTAAAAAGGAGGTATTGCCTGGGAGGACATTATCATGTCGAACGAACACATACTACACTATCACCCAAAAGACGAGGTAATTCATGGAAGGATGGTCTCATGACAACATAGCAATTTCTACATTATCACGCGCAAAGGCGAACGTAATGCCTGGGAGGGTAGTCTCATGAAAATAAAATAGATACTGCACTAACTCCATCCTTAATTGATCATTGAAATATAGTGCATTAGTATGAGATAGTATAGTAAATTGAATTTAGCATTACAAATAGTACAATAGTACACTATTAATAGAAGTAATAGTATAGTTTTGGCTTCAGACATATAGATATGAAATATATATTCGCAATAGATTAGGGTAAGAGATGTTATAGTTCAAACTGATAATAGATCAATCATACTTAACTAACTTAATGCATTTCGCCACTCACTATTGCACTTATAAGTAACAGAAGTACAAAGATATAGAAACATGTCAAAATATGTCCACGCACCTCTATAAGAGGCTCTGTCAGTCGGTCGTTCCGTTAGTTTGTCACGCTTCAATTTGAAGTAACATTTTCATTATCAAACCGGCAGATTATGGGGCGATCTCTTTCACACAAAATAGATATTGCTAGCATCTCTCTACTATATCAGTATTTCCATGGTAGTAGTTCGACTGAACTCCATCTTTGCACCCTGTAAACATTCACAGCAAGAACTCGCCTAGTTACCACCACAACAAAAAAGGCTTTCTTTTCTATTTCTCTATCTCTCTGTACCGAACTTCCGTAAACAAAGTTTATTTTCTAGATTATCCCATCTGTGGAAAAAGATACCATGAGTCAGCTTCCCAACCGACCGCAACATTGTCGTGTTCAAGTCTAATGTAAACAAATACTTGTTGAGCCGTCTTCTTGGATAAGCAATTCCTTTTAAGTAATATTCTGCCCATTCCACTTGTTGTTTTCAATCCTCTCGTGGTAGCGTTCATCGTCAAACTGACAATATCTTTAACCCTTATCCTCGAGTGGCTCTCCGACCTTGATAAGCGGTGACGAATAAGCAAAACTGAAAGTATCTTTAGGATATACGTTCTTGAATGTTTTTCCAATTTTCTTAATTTTATAAACATAGTTTACACATGCCCTGAAAAAAATCCGATCCCTGTCCAATAAAGATATAAACAGTAAAGGGTAACCCTTTATGTTTAGCCACGAGTTTTGTATGAATTGAACAATAAAAGAAGAAAAACAGTTTTGATGAGATTTATTGATTAGCGTCAAAAAGTGTATTGTGTTCAGCGTTCCATTTTCGCATGTTTCTTTCATTGCACGGAGACGCAGACATCTCGGCCATTCATCTTCTGTGTTGGACGGAAATTGTGAAGGTATTTTTTCTTACTTTTCAAAGACCAGAAGACTTGTAACTGCGAAGAAAAATACACACACATATCAAATATGGTTAATATCAGCAAAATGAAAAAAAAGAAAGGAATAAAGTACTCCTTGAAAAAGGTGTGTTACACTGTAAGTCTCAGATATATATTCAAATAAATGATTTTATTCATTTAATAAATATATAACAATTTTTTTATAACATTACTTGGTATTCTAAACTCTTCAAATAACCTCACGAATGTTTTCTAAGATGTGCTAGTACTTCCCTTTCTGTCTGTCTCTTTCTCTCTTTCTCTCTTTCTTTCTTTCTCTCTCTTTCCCTCTCTCTCACTCTATCTCTCTCCCTCTTTCTCTCTCTCTCTCTCTCTCTCTCTCTCTATATATATATATATATATATATATATATATATATATATATGTGTGTGTGTGTGTGTGTGTGTGTGTGTGTGTGTGTGTGTGTGTGTGTGTATGAAAAAATACAAACGGAATAACAAATTTAAATACAGGAAAAATCATCAAGACACGGGAGATTTTACCGGTTTCGTTCAGATCAACGAACGTCTTCAGAAAAATTTAAGATTTGAAATTTATTAGATAACGGTAAAAACATAGGAAAAAGAAGAACGCACAGAGAGACGTCATTGGCATGTGTTTAACTATTTGCAAAAAAGAAAGAATCATAAAACGCGCGCGGAGAGACGTAAAAATGGTATAAAAGAGGAGGAGAGAAAAAGGAATGAAAATAAATGGAAAAATATGGAAAAAGTATAGTAAAAAAAGAAGGAAAAAGTTTTAAAACTTTTACTTTCGTTGATCAAAATAAAACCGGTAAAATCTCTCGTTTCTTGATGATTTTTTTCTGTATTTAAATTTGTTTTTCCGTTTGTCTTTTTTCACACATCTTGTCTTTTACGGCATTTCATTTTATGATATATCGTGCATTTTATCCTCATATATATATATATATATATATATATATATATATATATATATATATATATATATATTGTTGAATTTATGTCTGGATATTCTTTGGTATATCCTTTCAATAGTCCGAATCAGGATCTTAGTTTCGGAGGGGAATCGGCTGATGAATTTGCCATAGTTTTGATTTGTATCCCAAGTACTTTCAGACCAACTCGGGCCCATCTTCAGGGGAATGAGGATAATCAGGTACATACCATGTGTTAGTATTATAGATAGTACGAAACTATAGTTAGAATTATAGACATTTTAGTATATTATTACTGATATTAAAGTTAATTCTGTTAATTAGGGGTTTTTGGTTTTTATATATAGGGCTTCTAATATATGGAATTTTTGTTTGTTAGTACTATATTCTAAGATTTTGGTATTTTCTACTAAGAGTTTTCTGAATTCCGATCGGGGGCAGGAATGCTCGTTAGTTAAGTATTGGGCTATGGCACTAGTATCAGACAAATGCATCGTCAATCTTCTTGACAAAGTCGTGTTAGTCAAACCTATGTATATGTTTTTTTCTTGGTTGTCGGAGACACAATCTCCCAAAGGGGGAAGAATTATTTGTGATAATAAGATTAGTGGTTTTTACTTTATTGTAGAAAATGATCAGTTTTAATTTTTTATTTGGGTCAGTAAGGAGTACGTTCTTATTAATAATATTCCTAAGAGCTTGTTCATCTACTTTATAATTGTGATGGGACTGGTTACGAAAAAAAAGTTTAATAGTTGTGTTAAGTGAAGAATTGGATTTATTATTATTATCGTGGGGATTATTTTTTAAACAGTAGAATTTGTTGGTCGATTACATAGTTAAAGAAGCCATTATTTACTGTTTTTTATATTGTTAAGTTCATGTTGCAAGATAGTAGGGGAGGAGACAATTAGTTTCGCTCGAGTTAGTAAGTTTTTAATAATGGCTATTTTATATTTAAAAGGACATTCACTAAGGAAGTTAAGAGTATATGAGTTTTTGTTGGTGGGTTTTTGATAGGTAGATGTAGAGTCTGCGGTAGTTTGATTTAGTTAGTATCCCTGTGAATTTAAACTGCATTTCTTTCTTTGTTTAAGATGACTTAAAGCGTCTTTAAACTATATATATATATATATATATATATATATATATATATATATATATATATATATATATATATATATATATATATATATATACTAATTTGAACTCAATTTTCACCATTGAATTTACTTATTTTTTGAACGCCTACCCATGATGCCTCTACGAAACTTTTTCTTCTCCACTGAAACCCTCTTCCATTGGACACCTTATCGGCGGACAATTTACCATCCGGACAAACCCAATATCTTTTTACTCGAACTTTTTTTTCTCACCCATCTTTTTCTGAATATTTTTTCATATTTTTTCAAATGTTGAACTTTGGCTTTTCTATTGCCAACTTATCTATCTGTATAATTCCTCTGATGATAAGATCTCGATCTTTGAAAAGCCTTGGCTTAAGGAAAGAACAATAAACATAATTTTATTACAGAATATACCCTGTTTTGAACATTTGAAGTTTGAAATAAATTTGGACATTCGTGCATGTTTATCACTCTTCGTCCATTTAACTTTATAATTGCTCTATCTCGTATATTGAGCTTTTACCATTTCACTATAGGTTCTTTCTACTAAAAGTTTTACTTTTAGTTTCTTACTTATATATGTATATATATATATATATATATATATATATATATATATATATATATATATATATAGAGAGAGAGAGAGAGAGATACTGAAGGAGGAACAGATAGAAAGAGATATAGAAAGAGAGTCAGATAAGAAAAAAATAAAATTTATAAAAAAGGCAAACAAATGGAGTATATTGCTAGCTCTCTTTTTAATACTGTAGTTCTGACTTTTTCAGTTTGCTTAATTTATTTGTAAACTCAAATGTTCCCCGGAAAATGATTATATATGTTCTTATAACATTTCATGTTTCATGTCTGTTAATAAACCTCAATGGGGCTATTTGGATCTGTACTGATATTCTTTACCTTGGAGGAACCCAGACTTCCAGAAAATAGGTTTTATCGACGTAATGGGTCTTGCAACTAAATTAGTCGAATTTAGTTTCAATGATGATTTATTTTATCAGGTGGATGGTGTAGTTATGGGAGTGCTTCTTTGGGTTCTGTTCTTGCTAATATATGTGTAGGTTTTCACAAACAGCTTCTATTTGAACGTTGCCCTGGGCCTTCTTATTATTCTCGGTATTTGACGACGCGTTTGCTCTTGACTTCTTGCAAATGTTGAATTCTCTTCAGCCAACATGCAAATACACTATGGAGGGGGACGTCGAATAATTCGTTAGCGTCTTCGGATGTTTTGGTCCAAAGATCAATGGATACCTTCTATAAAGTATACACAGAAAGCGGGCTTTTTTCAGTCAATATATCGGCTGAGATTCGCTTTCCCTCGGATGGAAAAATATATTGTATCAAAACCTTGGTCCATCGTGCATTGGCAATCTGTTCAATGTTTAAGTGGAATGAGGAGCTTCGCAACACAGCAAGAATTATTATTGGTAATGGTTACCTTGAAAAGGTAGCTGATCGATATCTTCAACATTAGGTATCTAATAATGATAAATTTTAAGACCACTCTAAGTGCTTGATTTATTTTAAGATACAATGGACAAGCCCTGGAAGTGAAGACCTTTCTGACAAGGTTATTTCCCGTATCTCTCATTGCTTGTTTGTAACGGAATTACTCATTATTTTTATATGGAGGACTTCATTTGTTTATTTTCGCAAGGATAGTATAGTATCCCCACCATTCATAAAAGTTTGATTATTTGCCATTTCTATTGTCGGTTTCAAGCCGACTAAGTAGAGCATTCTACTCAGCGATTATAGGTTAGCATTTCTCAACATGTTCCTAGCAATTTTTATAATTTCAAATTGCATGTATGCAGGCACTCCCAGCCAATTGACTTGGAAATAGGAGAATATTTATTGGTGAACGAGTCCTGTTCTAAAGATTAACGTGACGAAACGTTTTCTGTACTGCACAGAGCATCGCTTAAACATCACTTGAGATTATTAGAAACCGTTATTATTAATATGCGTCGACTTTCTTTAAATAGGCATAAAGAATATTCCTAAAACCTTCAATTGGCGGGAATATATATATATATATATATATATATATATATATATATATATATATATATATATATATATTAGTATGTTTTTAAAGGCTGTGGGCAATGCAAATTCCGGGTAAGATGCAAGTTGTAAGGAACAAAAACAATAAATCGAATACGAAATATGACTTACTATTTTCCTAAAATCTTACATAACAGCAAGAGTGTTGTAGCTGTTTGTGTGATGTCCGGACGATTAAAAAATCATTATTTAATATTTCGGGAAAGAAACTTCCCTTTGTCAAATATAATCAATACCAGAAGAATTCCCCGACTATTCAGAGAATCTGACAAAATTAAATGGCTGCTGAAGCAGAACAGCAGCGAAAACCAGGCTCGCAGAAATGTAAATTAAAGATTTTTTTTTCAAGTTATGTTATGGTGGTCGATAAACTGTTGGTTTTAATAATAATAATAATAATAATAATAATAATAATAATAATAATAATAATAATAATAATAATAATAATAATAAAAACAACAACAATAATAATAATAATAATATATATATATATATATATATATATATATATATAATTTTGTTTTTATTTAGTTTATAATTTTGATTATTAGTTATATTTTCAGTGTGTTTTATCTTCGTATTTTTTTCTTGTCTTACGTATTTTAAGGATTTTAAATAGAGTAAAGTAAAGTAAAATAGAGTAAAGTAATTAATCTCTCATTTTGACTATTCTAGATATTATTAAATGCATTGATATTCTATATTCAAGAAGTGAAATTAATTGTGGGTTTCGTTAAATTAGATTATCGAAATAATGCGATATGTATTTACTATAGGATAAAGGGAAGTAACTTAGTTAAGTAAATTAATTTATTTTATGGATTCGGATTTTAGGATTCTGTAATATATTAATAGTTATATATATATATATATATATATATATATATACAATACATATATATACGTGCATGCATATACACATATATATATATATAATATATATGCATAGATACATACACAAGCATATACATGTGCAACACTTATGTATTATTGTTTATTTATTTGTTTATTTATATATTCTTAATTTTACCTTGTTATCGTATTTCTTTAAGTAGGTTTAAAAAAAACATTTTTTTTACTAATATTATTTATTTTTTATTTATTTATTTATATATTTTTGATATTTAATTTAATTATTTATTTATCTATTTGTTTATCATCATTGTTATTATTTATTTATTTTATATTTGTATGTTATTTGTATACATTTTATATGTGGTTGGGTTAATTAATTAACAATGTCAGGTTATGAGGTGACTTATTTTGGTGGGTTAGTGGAATAGGTTCAAAGTGGTTTTTGGTTTGTGACTGAATGTGTGTTGGGATTGAAGTTCATATGGGGAGGGGCCTATTTGATTGTTTGGGTGTGTGATGATTTAATATAGGAGGTAAGAAATGAGTGAAGTAGTGGAAACGGAGTATGATGAGTGTTAGATATGAGGGTTGGTCAGTGGGTGAGGGGTAGATAATATAGAATGAACGGTGAGTGGAGCTCGTGACGCTGATTGAGTGAGGGATTTAATCTGGAGATGAGGATTGATTCTGTGATTCTAAGGTCACCAATGTTTCTGACAGATGCTAAGATGGAAACATGAATATCACGCTGAGTGTTTGAGCAAATCTCTATGCGTTTGTGGAAAGAGGATACACGGGTATTCAAGTGCCCTTTGATGCGCAAGTGTAGCGGTCTTGTAGTGTTACCGATGTAAATTTTTTTGCATTTATTGCATTGTAGTTTGTAAACACAGTTAGTGCGATGGCACAGACCTGTGTTAGGGATAGGGCAATTGGTCAGGGAGCAGGGTTCGGGTGTGTGGTTAGTACGTTTATTAGATAGATGTTGGCGTAAGGAGGTGCCAGTATGGGTTAGTTGTAGGTCAAGGTTTTCCTTATGTCTTGCCTTGCGTATGGAGGTGGTGATTTTATCGCTGAGGAAAGGGGTTTTTAAGAAGCATGTGTTAGAGAGGGTGCGGTGTCTACGTTTTTTAGGTTTATTTAGGTGGCCTATAGTGGGGGCGGGGTAGCCATTAGTTTGGAGGGTTTGGTGGAGGTTTTTAGTGTGTAATATTTTGTCAGCAGCAGAAGAGCATTTATTTTGTATTCGGGTGATTTCATTATAGGCATAACTTAGTTTAGCTTTTGTGGGCAGGGCATACCTAAAGTGTATGAAAAGGTTTTTGCAGGCAGGTTTCCTATAGAAGTTAGTATGTATAGAGCCGTCTTCGGTGATATTAAGGTTGAAGTCAAGAAGAGAGAGTGAACCGGACTCGTTGGGGTGTTCTATGGTGAATTGTATGTGAGGGTCGGTGTTGTTGAAGATGCTGAATATTTGTGTGGCTTCGTCTTGAGAGGATGTAAGGATTAGAATGTCATCTATATATCCGGAGAAGAATATATAGGAGAGGAAGGAGTTAAGTGCTCGTTGCTCTAACCGGTTCATGTAGGTGATGGCTAAGAGACCGGAAAGGCTAGAACCCATGGGGATGCCGGAGATTTGTTTGAAAGTATGTTGCTGAAAGGTAAAGTATGTGTTGTCGATGATGATGCATAAGAGATTGTGGATGTCAGTAGGTGTTAGTCCGAAGAGCTCTAGGTTGTCAGAGGAAGATATGTGGTCGGTGATGAGGTCTATGGCTGGGTGCGCGGGTATTGAGGTGTAGAGGGAGATTACGTCTAGGCTAAATATATAGTTGTTTGTTTGTAGTTGTTGGCGTTGGAGTGAGTGTAGTCTGCTAATTACTTGGTCGGAACTGCTGACATGTGCGGGGAAGGTGGAGAGTAGTGGTCTAATTTGTGTGTGTGTGTGTTGGTCTTGAGTGTGTTAATGAGGTGGTAGAAGGTGGGGAGTCTGCTGTTTTTGGTGGTGAAGTTGATTTTGTATTTTTTGGGGAAGTTACGTGTGAGACAGATTTGGGACCAGGTGTTGTTAATGGAGTTTTGGACTAGTGTGGCTGAAATGTTGGGGGCGGTGGTGTATAGGTTGTTGTTGTTAAGGTGTTCGAGAGCGAGTGTGTTATAAGAGCCTTGAGAGATGATACAAAATTCCTTGCTTTTATCAGAGGGTAAGTAAACTAGGTCTTTATTTTTCAGGTTTGTTAGGGTAAGGCGTTGGGATCTGGTGATGTTAGGGGTGATGTGGGGTTGTTCTTGTTGGAGTATATCAAGGATCCTCTGTTTTAATCTAGAAAGTTTTTGATCAAGTAGGTGGTTACTAGGTGGTGGGTGTAGTGGGTGGTCAAGCTGGTAGACAGGGAAGGAATTAGTAGCGTTGGTTGTATTATTAGGGATGTCTTGGGTAGGTTGATTAAATGCTGTGATCCATTTGAGGTGATAAGCTGTTCTACAGAATTGAGTCTCGATCTTAAGTTTTGTGTGGTCGTTTAGCTTTTGGATGGTGATGAATTTGGGGCCAAGGCTGAGAAGCTCAGTCTCGGCAGTAGTAAATATAAAAAGCTGAATATATTTCAACTCTTTCTGCAGCTCGTCGGTTAGTGTCAAATTAATATTTATGTTGTTTAAAATTTCTATGAGATTTTAAAGATCAGCTGAAGGCAAACCGGTTTTAATTACTAGTCGTTCACTGATTAATAGTAGCATGTTATTTTCATTGTAATCGTCCATGGGGTAGTGTGTGTGTGTGTGCGTGTGTGTGTGTGTGTGCATATGCATATCTGGCTATGGGATTTTCGGCGGATGGATTGTATATGTTTACGTTGGTGTCGAAAAAGAACGAAAAAGTTCTTTTTCGACTGGTTAGTGGTATTTAATCCCATTTTCAAAGTAGCCATATATTTATATATTACATACCTGACGTTTGCTAATTGTTATTGGCTTTTTATAGACTGACCAAATCACCACTTCAGAACAGGGTGGCGTTGTTAAGCTGCCTTTATAACGGTAATATGGACCCAGTTCATCTAGGCCGATCAATTCTGCGATGTTGAGACTGATATCTTTCTCTTCTTTAAAATCTAAAAAAAAAACACAGAACAAATAAAATGAATAAAAATATATTGATAACATTTCATTTGGTACATATAAACTAATAATTACACAAAATGGCTAAATATAAAGGAGATACCTATACTAGGTCTGGCGGCCATGCAACTCGAGCTAACGAACATGATTATTGTATCACCGTGAAATCAGTATTTCCTTTTTCATATGTCGCCCCAGACAAGGCATGGAGCCACTTGATGTAAATAGTTAAAAAAAACGAAAGATGATTAAGTTGCAAAAAGTAGAATCACTTTAAAACAAGGAAGTCATTTAACTGACAATGATAAGTTCAGAGATAAAATAATCGAACCTAAAGCGAAAACAGTAGCATGGCAGTGACGAACCCAGTCATCCACGCCGGAAATACCTCAAACGACACAAATTGATGCGCAACATGGCAGTTAAAAATACCCCTCTCCATTAGGCCAGAGCTGATGGAAAGCCCTTTCAAGAAGCTACCCTTGAGTTCGGACTACTATACTGTCTTCATTTTCTGTAAAACACCCGTCCACGTGACATAAATAGAATCATATTTGGACAAATAATCAAAATAGTTTTCATCATATTTTTCTTTTTTTTTTCGTATTTTTAGAACCAATTTTATAACATTTTGATTATGATTATATTTGCGATACTTTTAATCAATTTGTGTAAAACATTTTTGTAATATCATCTGTAAATGTTTTAATTTAGCACAAGAGTTTTGAAAGTTTTGAATTTCGCATAAAAGCGAGTGAAGCTGAAGATCCTGCCGGTGGTACGCAAACGCATGAGACTACCAAAAAGCATATGGAAATAATAGAGAACAGCGCCGGTACAAGAATGTAACCTTATCGATGTTTTCGGATTTTTTTAGATGAAGATTGATAATTTATATGTTTCGGATTATTCGGACTACTGTTTTCATCTTGGATGGTTCTATTTATCTTCCTCCCACAAGGTAAGATGTGACACAAGGTCGGGAAAGTGGGAAAGAACCAGCGCTCGAGAATGTGAGCATTCTGGCTGTTTAAAAAATGCCTGGGCAGCCCCGTCGGCATTCCCCGGTAGGGGCGCCTCAGACAGTAAGCAATAAACTTACTCCTCCCCAAAGAGGGGAGGCAAAGCCTGGGAGGGTGGACCTCCTAGAACTGCACAGGACCGACACCCCCCAATAGACCGGCGTAAATGCAGACCCAAAGGCCCGGACGATACCGGTTTATTAGGCGGGGTAAAACCCCCTGGGTGAACTGCTAAGTCACATTGTTCTGGAGCTTGAATTTTCAATTATATATGAGAGTGATACTAAAAATACAATTACGAATTACTTCTACCGGGTTATGGCTGACGAAAAAGAGCAAGTTACCCCCGTAGATTAAATAAAGAGTTCCATTCAAAATTCCGTACAGATTCCTGTTTTCGACAGAAAGGTTTTTAGAATTCGACAAGACATACCTAAAGAAGGTGAAAGGTTACAAAAAATAAAAAACGTTGTTAGAATCACATCCAAGATGAGAACAGTAGTCCTACAATTCCAATAATACACCATTATCGATGGGCACCACAAAAGTGGACGCGTGCTTTCATGTTTTGATAAAGTTGTCGACGCATTGTGACAAAACGTGGTGGGCATCCAAATTTGCCGATGATTCTTCAGTATCTTGCTCTATTTAGAGTGTTCCTTTGTATGAACAAAATCAGAATCATGTCTATTCAACCCTAGAGGAGCAGATGAACACATCCAGATATCAGATATCGGACAATGGGCGATCTTGTTCCCCCCGTAGCCGGGAACTTCAGCAGGAATGAAATCTTTTCCAATATGTATCTCCCTAATTATGCTGCGAATCACCCAGATGGTGGGGCGATCCATTATTTGATGATGGATTACCTTCTGCGGTAGGTTTTTAATTACATCAACCACTCAATAGTTACAGTGTACATCCCTGAAGTCCACTGTTCCAAAATGCCCTCTGGATATATGTATCTGATTCGTACCATAGATAATAATTGGGGCCACCGATAACCCGTCTGATCTAGTAGTACATAGTTTTGACATTTTTGTTATCATAGGCCTTCTGCATTTTCTGAGTTATCTCGAGTCACCGCTGGTTCGTTATTGTGACTATTCCCCATTCTTGAAAGCCCCGTGTAAAGATTCACGATCTTTGTGACCAAGTGTGCCCAGATACAACTTGTTTTTCTATTTCAAGGATTGGAATAATTCTCATCGGTGATTCTTCTTCTTGAGATCAAGAATTGTAATGGCAGCCTTTAAACCCAAGTCTTGAATTGATTCCATGTGTCATCAAATTGTTCGCTCTCAAGCTCAATATAAACTTCTTACAGTCTCGATACATTAATACGCTTGCTTAATTTTACTTCTTGAGAGCGAAATTGACGGATCTTGTGGAGTTTCTCTTTACTGTGCAGATGTTTGTGGTCTGAGGCATGCTACACACAACGTATGACACGTACAGTGCATACATCTAGGAGGTAACGCTTATGTGTTGAAACACAAGCGAGGATGTGACTATGTTATGACTGAGTGGATCCGTAATGTCTTATGAGTATTGATTTACTCCTCTCCAGGAGTTAGGCACAAGGCCAGTTTTTATCTTACTCCCACCAGTAAGATGTGACCCAAGGTCGGGTCGGGAAAGTGGGGTTTGAAAAGCCAGCGCCCGAGAGGTGAGCACTCTGGCCATTAAAAATTGCCTGGGCAGCCTCGTCGGCATTCCCCGGTAGGGACGCCTCAGGCAGTAAGCAATAAACTTACTCCTCCCCAAAGAGGGGAGGCAAAGCCTGGGAGGGTGAACCTCCTAGAACTGCACAGGACCGACCACTAGACCGGCGTAAATCAAGCCCCGAAGGCCAAGACAATACCAGTCTATGGGGTGCAGTATCCATCGGAACAGATAATGTCTTATGAGTAGCTTTCTTATGTGTTGCAAATAACGCGATCAGATTCACTGCTTAACTTGAGATGAAATTTACTTAATGCGGATTACGTTTTATGATTTTACACAACTCGGAGATTAAAATCGCTGATAATGAGTATTTTGTTGGCTCTTGGGATGGAGATTAGTAACGGTAAAAAGAGGCTGTTAAATATTTGGACAAAAACTGAAGTTACAGTCAAAACGTGGTTTCGACACAATGGAACTCTGACGTGAATAATCCAATCACTAACGTCATGAAGCAATTCGACCCTATTGATTAGCTGTGTGCAAATGATGACGCCCACTTCGTCTATACACCCTTCAACATCCAAAACAATGTATACCCACCCCTCGGAACTGTCAGCGAATCCTCGTCGCTGAAACGGCCTTCCACGAGTGCAGCAATACCGACCCTATATCATGCCAATTCTTTTGCAACGATACCAGTTTGCCACTGAAGATAGTTTACCCTTTACGATCATGTAGTGTTTGCTCATTCCAAGTTGCTATCATTAGCCAGTTTTTTTGTTTGTGTTTTTTACGTCATACGCGTGTGAACAGCGACCAACTACATGTTGCTTCAGTCACATTTTCTAAATACTTCCCTAAATTTTTAACTAAGAAGTGTTACCTTAGAAAGGACTGCTCAGTCGCTCATAAATTCGCCGATGTGTGTGGCTATTTGTTCAGCAGTGAAGTGACATTAGATAGGGCTATGAGCGACACCATATTTCAAATAATAAGAGAGAGAGACAGAGAGAGACAGAGAGAGAGATGGTGGGGAGAGGGGGAGTGACATAAAAAAGACACCCGACAAAATTTATTCATACATGTTTAAAGTTTTTGCCTTCTTTGCCGACGAATTTTCAGAGTAGCTATATTATAGATTAATATGAAAGTGCTTCATCAGTGTCAAATTGCAGCAAAACTCAGGATTCCACTTTCCACTCTTAACCGAGTAATTGTCCAATTCATGAGCTAGCGAATATAGTAAATATTATCGTTCCTAGGTCCTCTAGAGACATCTGACGGCAGTATTCATTTTTTCATTTCTGGATTAATGTATACATCAGTTTCTGTCCTTTAAAAAAATATCTCGTACATCGTTCAAACAAAGGTTTCTTTGATTTACCTTTGTTAATAATAAATGAAAAATATTCAGAAAGAAAAGTCAGTATTCAAGTTATTTCCTGTGCGACGCCGAAATTTCTTCTCACGTATACAACCATATAAGTAAATAAATATTTGGTTTAATATTATAAAATACACAAAAAGAAATGCATCTGAACTTTTAGTTTTGTCGTCAGTTTGATAAAGTGTAAACAAACAACTAAAAGAAAGTAAAAAAAGTTATGTTATTAACCCCCCCCCCCCAGGGACGGCTATTCTTCTAGAATCTGAATGGAAAATAAGACAAAAAGGTCCGTACCTTTGGTTTTAGAGATAGACTGCAAAAATTTCTCCATTTCAGGATTTTCCTTGTCATCGATCTGTTGTAAAGAATAAAATACATTCAAATTTAAAAATCAAAAGAATATTATAGTTTACATCGGAAAATGGTTACTATATTTGTTAGGAACTCACTGGCTACTATTTATCTATCTATACATCTATTATATTTCATGTATATTTATATCGATCTATAACATATATATATATATATATATATATATATATATATATATATATATATATATATATATATATATATATATATATTGATTCGAGTTAGTGGATATGCCTTAATAGCCACCTTCTGGGTGTAATTAGAGATTCGGGAATATTTCCATTGTGGCAAGGATAGTGACTCATTATGTCGGAGCCGGTTCTCCCTCACATTTTACAGCCCTTTTACCAGACTTGGATGGCTCTCGCGGGGGAACGAGTACAATCGTGACAGCTCTGCACCGAAAAATGTCAGCTCGCATAACACAGTAATGTTGTTTGTAATCTGGGTTGTTGGATACGATCCAAGATGTCAACTAAATATCAACGTTGAGGTAGACAGCAGCCGGATTAAATGGGTTAGATTGGTTGTCACCGAGATAGGTCGAAACCCGGAACAATGACGACTCTCTCTCAATTAGTTTACGGTGAAGAGATTGAAATCAGTCGGTTCTTGAAATCTACACGAGGCAGACGTGTGTTTTGACATGCTAGCCGAACTCAGCCGAACATTCGAGATTTTAACAATGTTAATTCTTTTCGGCAAAAATAAATTATATTTTTAATATGTAAAATGCCTTCTCCCTTCAATTATAAAGCGTTCTATTGCAGTAAAGCGGTCCCGCTAGACAATTAATTCCTAGGAGAGAATTAAAGACGCCTAATGAACACAGCTAATCCAATCAGGCCTACTTACAACAGCCGAAGTACCCGTCCAGACAGACAAACGGGTATGAACCCCTTATGTTAAAGATGATCAAACGATCGTTTAGTCCAGAGAGCTAGTAGATACCGTGCCAGGACGCTAACAGCTCTCCCAAATACGTTTCCACGGCGCGGACACACTAAGTTACACTCCCCAGCAAACGATAGTGTTACATTGATGCCGAGTGACAAAGATTCAATCCAGGGTTACTACAAGCACAAGGGGGAAAAGTTCACAGACACAAAAGCTAGACGATCACAGCCACACTTGGTAACAAAGAAAATCATCACCGGAAGAATCCAGTAATCCAAAGAACAGCTACGAAGATCCGTAAAGGCTCAACACGCATCAACAGTTGAAACACACACCGTAAAACCCACAAGCTAATGTAGGTGACAGTTTTTCTTCTGCTTTCATTTACTCTGTGAATTCGTTGGTAAATAATTTATGAAAATTATTCGTGAATAGAGCTTTTTGTTTAACGTCTGCTATTAACAAAAAGAAATAGACAAAATGGCTACCCCCTTTAAATAGAGTCCTTACAGGTGGATCGAACATCTCAATATTTACTGGGAAACCGTCTCACTTAAGAGGGCCATAATTAGCAGCTCTGAACAAGAACGAGCGGGTATACAACCTAATAGACACATAGCTAGTCAACCTGGCGTATGACATTTCAGAAATATAATGGAGTCAAATCAGGCGAACGTAGAAGCCAATAAAATAATATAACTATTTAATTATCTATCTCAGTCTCTGCAAAATGTTACCGTATATAAGAGTTCAAAAACATTGTTATAATATATATATATATGTTTCGTCCATTCGTTTTCTTGTGTTAATATCTTCAACAGAATTCATCTTCAGACGTATATCTAGACAGAGATGAAAAAATAAGTATGGTGTGAACACACAAGGTAGAGATAAGAGAATAAAGTTTAAGAATGAAATTGTTATACCAGTTAAGATATACGACAGAGAATCACACAAGAGTTGACAGTAAAATTTATAGAGACATTAAGAGAAATAGGGGTCCAGCTTGTCCTGTAGCTGGCAAGATGCAAAAAGAGAGAGGGAAAGAGAATTAAAACAGACGAAGAAGAAAAGAGATAGCGAATAATTTACACATGTTCATATATTGAAAAAGATGTGAAAAAGGATCTTATATTAGTTGAAAGATAAATAGTGAATTTACAAAAGAGAGACTGGGAGAGGGACAGTCGGTTCGTTCAGTAGCAGATAGCAGGAGTTCAGTAGTAGATAAGATTTAAAAAAGGAAGATAGGTATGGTTTAAGGAGAAGAGTTGGAAAAAGATAGTAATATGTAATATATGATGAAGGGTCAGGGAGAGTATGCATCTCAGTTTACAGAAAGGTAGACATAATTAAAGAAGGAAATTGATATTAACATGGCTTCGGCATAACCCTAGGATATAGTTTTCAAGCCATGACCAAACAGGCTCTAGGGCGGGATAAAGGCCATAAATGTTCGATTAGAATGCAACTGTCCACACTGTTCCGTTAAACTCGCTCACTGCCACACCAATCTTTCATAAATATTGACTCCTGAAGCCTTTACTATTAATCGGTATGGCCACAAGTAAGTGGGGAGTGGATATTAGATTTGACGTTCTTATAAAAATAGGGATTTACTCCGTCCGTCTGTCTGCCTGTCTGCCTGTCTGCCTCTCCGCCAATCAGAAATTTTTAAACGTAATAAATACACTGCGAAATTAAATGAGAATACAGCATTTAACTGATCTAATATTCCAATCTAATCTAATTTAATCTAAATATGATAAATACGAATCTAAGTATATTAACATCAAAACCTTTCAGTCTTACTTGGTATGTATCTACCTCCTACAGCGGTAATATGTGACACAAGGTCAGGAAAGTGGGATTGAAAAGCCAGCACCTTAGAGGAAGAAGAGCACTCTGGCCGTCAAAAAATGCATGCGCAGTCCCATCGGCATTCCCCGGTAGGGGCGCCTCAGGCAATTAGCAATAAACTAACACTTTCTCAAAGGGTGAGAAGGCAAAGCCTGGGAGGGTGAACCTCTTAGAACTGCACAGGACAATACCTCAGACCGGCGGAATCAAGGCCTGAAAGATAAGACTGTACCGGTTTCCAGAGCGCAGCTTCCATCGGAACAGATACTACAATCTGATCTTAGCCAAAAGGCCAAATTTATTTACCCCCAGGAGGTTAGACACAGGATCAAAGTATTTTTATTTACCTCCTCTCCAGGAGGCTAGAAATGAGGTCAGGTGTGGTTAGCCAGCGCACTGGGATTAGTTTCAAATTAGTAAATAGTTAAAATTAAAAACTGAAGGGACGAAAGGTATTTCCGTTCGGTGTTCAATTTTACTATATGTATTATTTGAATAGCTCGCTTATTTCGTTTGATTTTCGCACACATTTTGGATGAAATGTATATATTAGTCTTAAATTGTATTTTTTTTTTTATCCCAAAATAAAATTTTAATTTATTTTTAAAGATGTTAAAATCTAACTTAAATGCAATGCCTTAATCGCTGGCGCCCATGTTGTAAGTTTCTATTATTTTCTTCGCGTTTGAAAACTATACAAAGGAAATACGTTTCACATAATTTTATTCATAAAAAAATTGTGGTGTCTGTGTTTGTTTTCACATCTATAAAAAGGAAATATGTTTTAATTTATTTTATTTATAAAATTAGTGTGGGGTCTGCATTCGCGCTTGACATCCATAAATAAGGCACTTTACTTTTATTTTATTTATAACAATAATAGGCTTATTATTTTAATGGTCCGAAACAATTTATTTTGCTTTAACTACGTATTGTATGTAGTTCTGTCACAATTATATAATACTCCAAGCCGAGCAAAAATGTGAGACCAGAGGGAGCATATATTTAGAAAGCTGTAGGAAATGCTTGGGAAGATGGCCTAATGAGATCGAACAGATACTACACTTGCCATCAAAATTATTGGGAGTGGGGATCGATCATCATCCTCTGTTTCATTTGTCGAAGCACTGTTTTTGGTCCCCCGATTTATAAAATCGGGGACTTATGTTTTGAGGCATTTCCGTCCGTCCGTCCGTCCGTCCGTCCGGATTTTTCTCCGCAACCATCCATTGAATTTCTCTGAAATTTTGCATGAAGTTGTAACTTTGGTCAGGTTAGAAAGTGACATTCTCCGATTTTTGAAAAATATCTGGTTAGCCTCCCAGAGGGTCAAAAGGCCCCGAAATGGCAAAAAATGACATTTTTGCCCCATAACTTTTCATCCATCCATTTAATTTTTCTGAAATTTGGCCACAATGTGGAGGCAATTGTTCCTAATAGAAAATAAGCATCACTGACCTTGGAAAAAATCTGCTTTGCGCCCCCAGGGGGTCAAAAGCCCCCCAAAATGGCAAAAATTACCCTTTTCTTCTATAACGTTAGATCCATCCATTCAATTTTTCTGAAACTTGGCCAAAATATAGAGGCAATTGTTCTGGATATAAAAGGAGCATCCTTGACCCCAGAAAAATTCTTGTTCACGCCCCCAGGGGGTCAAAGGGGGGTAAAAAATGCCCCAAATTGCCCAAATTTATTGCATTTTACACTCGCCACATCGAGTCACATACAGAGGGGGACCACGCACGCGCAGCTTATTTCTTTCACTATTTATATATCAGTTTCAGTTGAAAAGCCATCAAAATACACACGTGCTCTATTGATGTTAGTTTGAATAGGTTACCATTTTGCCAATTGAAACCTTTTTGTTTTGATTTCAGACTTGTCTGGAGAAACATTGGGATGGGAAACAAGAGAGAATGAAGCGCGAGAGACGAGGGAGTAGAAAAGGTTGAATAAAGACTTACTTTCTATATTTCCTCTGAAGAGATAAAAGACAATAATCATATACTGATCGTCGACTCGTTCGTAAGATTATGTCCGTTGGTACTGAAAGTAGTGCATAGCGTTTTTATAAGTTTCTTTCTTTTCCATGCTTCGCATAGAAAGAAGTAAATGAGATTGACCATTAAATTCGTATTAAAAAAACATTGCAGTTCAAAGGTGCAAAAATTCGTACCGACAAATGAGCTAGAAAAGTCAGATGATTACACGTGAGGACCATAGAAGTGGAAGATGGATAGAAGAAGAAGAAGAAGGAGAAGAAGAAGAAGAAGAAGAAGAAGAGGAAGAAGGAAAAGAAGAAAAAAAAGAAAAAAAAAGAAGAAAAAGAAGAAAAGAAGAATTGACTAACCTGAAATAAGAATGACAAGACAGCCAATCCAGACAGATCCTTGAGCGCAGCGTCTATGTTCAAAGAACTGGATTTGACGTGGACAATGTGCATCTGAAAAAGAAACCGAAAGAATATTAAAAAAAAAACATTGGTCTAGAGAGCGTAAGAGAGTCAGTTGAGCAGAGTCCGAAACACTGTACGCGAACATAAAAGATATTTTTTAATCTTTCTAATTTCAACATAAAGAAATCGAAAAGAAGAAATACAGAAGAGAATAAAAAAAGGGAGAGAATGCATAGAAATGAAGAAGGATTTTGACGCTATCAATCTATTTTTTTAACTTAAGTAGATAATGAGAAAACAGATTTGGATGAAAGAAAGATAGAGAGAAATAGAAAGAAAGAGAGAGAGGGGGAGAGCGCGACCGGTGGGAAAGAGGGAGATAGATTAGAACGATAAAAAGATAAATAAAAATAGCGTGTGATGATAGAAAAAGATTGAAACCCCATTCGACGATATCAGCTCATACGATCTTGTAAAGTCATCCCCCCTAGGAGACGAAAACTCCTATATAATACGTGCGCACTACATTGCCGGTTCAGCCGTCTGGCCTCAACATGTAACTGAATCCACACTTTTTAGAAGGAGGGCGTGATGTACGTGTCGTACAATGCTCACAACACGACCATCTACATGTACACCAAAACTGATGTAGAGTAGAGAATGCACTATAAATGTACTTTCGGCAGCTCGATAACTCTCGCTTCCCTTGCTTTACCTCTTAGTTCTCACTTTACATGAACGATGTTTATGACCAAGGAGGAACAAAGTTCTGTTCAGTGTGACCGGTGATGTCGAGAGAATTTGAGTAATTTTCTTTTCTTTCTGCCTTTCTTTCCATATCACTAATAAAGGTGCTGGCAATAAAAGTTTTTATTCTGGGCTGACGTTATCCGCTATAGGCTCCAAGAACCCGAACTTTAAACTTACTCCCCACCCAAATACTGTCCTATCAGCATGTGTAAAATACCGGGGTTATTTTATTGCAATTTGTTGAATGGAATCTGGACTATGCAGTAGTTTCTGGTGAGGCGTCTCGATGCAATATTCGTGGGAACTTCTTTTTTCGAATTGTTTACAAAGATAATCTGCTTTTTCATCATCTCTGTGTTGTGCTCTCAACTCCTCTAAACCTCTTCCACACATTACACCAAATTCCCAATATGAAAAGTCCTAAAACAAAAGATAAGTTCAAACACAAAACCCCAGCTCAAAACGGGGATCTCAACTATCACAGGAGGCCAAACCTGATTGTTATTTTTGTGTTAAAAAAAAAATGGCCCGTCAGCTTCCATCGAGGACTTAAAAAGATTTCTCGTTAATATAACGAATAAAGGCCGTGAGTTGCCTTATATGTGTTTTCGTGTTGCACTTGTAGACAGCACCTCCAGTTACTGTCCCCACAACGATAGGGGTAACGGTCATTGAACGAATCTCTAGAAAAATTGACAAGATCGTGTCTGTTTACCTTTATGCTAACATTAACGTCTGTGGTGATGTTAATGTTCACAACGAAGAATGGCTAGTACACTATGAGAAGACTGATTTTTTCTCTTGAATATGACCTGACTCAAAGAGTTGTAGAAGCAACGCGCATACCCGATGATGATGCACATTTTACGAGCATTTTTATCTTTTCTTACAACTTGCCATAAACACTGCACATCTACTTTTCAGTTGCCTCTTGGATCCTCTGATCTTTCACTTGTTTCAATTATGATTAAATCTAAGTTCAGAAATATTTCAGATCTGATATATCAATAATCAGTAGCTACTGTTACAGCTTTAGATTTTTCATCTCTGCAATACTACCGCATACGATCTTCAGAAAAAAGTCTTTTGTGTCGCTTCCGATGCATCTGATTGGTTAATTGCTGGTATTGGGTGTTTTATTCCAACAAGGACTAAACAGTAAACTGTGGTATATCCCTGGGTGTGCAGCAGCCATTGCACACGGACACAATTACTTCGGTTACTTTCAACAGAAAGGATGCGCTGAAACCAAAACCGTCTAAAAACTGTCCGTAACTGCTGCAAAGGGGTATAGAAAATGCGAGGGAATCCTATGCCCAATCCGTTAAATCCAGAATTTCTAAACAGAGATTTGGTTCCCATTACTTGTGTAGAATAACAAGCAGGGCCCTGAATAGATGTAGAACATCTATTCCAACCATCATAAATGGACCTGAAGTGATATTCTCAACCTCTGATAAAGCTAGACTATTTGCAAAGAACTTTGCATCAAATTAAAATTTTTGCGACTAGAGCTATTTATCCCCATAATTTACCCCTATGACTCGAAAAACACTAAGCGATATCCATATTTTGTCCGGGATTTATCAAACTCATCAAGAATCTTGATGCCAACAAGTCAACTTGTCAAGACATTCCGGTCATTGTGTTCGATAATCCGCAACCTGAACCTAGCTCCTATTCTTACTAGCTATTAAATCGTTTCTTAAAAATGAACTATTTTCCATCTCTATGAAAAACCTTCTCGGTCTGACCAGTGTTCAAAATTGCTGGTGATCAGTCATCTGCTACTTAGTACAGACTGATCAGTCTCCCATGCATTATGAGTAAGTTGTTTAAATCTATGATAAGCTAGAAATTGTCACTCACCTCAGCAAAAGAAATCTCATTTGCGACAAGCAATACGGATCACGTCCTACAAGATTAAGAGCTGACGTACCGACTGTAATATAACATAGTATTAGTGAATCTATTGACAACTGTTTCGTTACAAGATCGATCGCACCTGATATATCATAAGACTTTGATTGAGGGTTTGGCGCAAATGTTTTGGAGATGTCTTCGCAATCATCAAACCCTTTCTCTCTGATAGGTCTATACTAATAGTTGTTGATGGGCAGATATCTGAATCACATGGATCCATCTGGGCTCAACATTCTTTCTGATCTTCAATAATCTTCCAAATCATATTTTGATATAATTCCTCGACATCTATCTCTATTTTCTCCGTAATGCAATGGCGAAAAAGTGGCTTGTTATTTTTAACTCCTCTAAGACCAAAATTATCTCGTTTTACTACAAACGCGCAGGTACTCATTTTGTCTCAGTTGAAATGAACGACTCTCTCATTGAGAAAGCCTCTAAGCAGTGACTTTCACACCGGACTTAAAATGGAAGTGTTACATCAAATCTGTTACTAAGGTAGCTGACAAAATGATGGGATTATTCTCCCACTGCAGAAAGTACCTGACTCTAGACTCAATCGTCTCCCTGTATAAGAGTCAGATACGTGCTAAGATGGGGTACTATTGCCACATCTAGGGTGATGCCGCCTGGAGCACCCTTTCTTGCCTTGACAAAGTGTAAAACTGACTTTGCAACACAGGGGGTGTTTTTCCCCTCACTACAACCCCTCTCTCACAGACGAGACGTTGCTAGTTTTTCTCTTCTGTATCGTTATTTTCATGGTAGGTGATCTGCTGAACCACAATTTATGGTTACCTCCGAATAACCTTCACAGCCACTACTCATCTAGCTACCACCACTGCAAATAACTTTTGTTTCTCATCTAAGTACCTACACAAACGGAACTTCCATGAAAAGAGCTTCTTTCCAAGAATTTCCCATCTGTGGAATGCAATACAATATTCCTTGCATGATGACTACAAGGTAGCCGTATTCAAGTCTAATGTCAACAAATACTTGTTGAGCCGTCCTCTTAAGTAATCAAAACC
Source organism: Sepiola atlantica (assembly GCA_963556195.1). Taxonomy (NCBI): domain Eukaryota; kingdom Metazoa; phylum Mollusca; class Cephalopoda; order Sepiida; family Sepiolidae; genus Sepiola; species Sepiola atlantica. The sequence continues at coordinate 168,554,740 of OY744517.1, read as the reverse complement.
TTTCATTTTACCCATTTTTCCCATCTTCTCATAGTATTATTCTATATCTGATTGACAATCTCATTAACCCATATCCTTGATAAGTGGTGACTCATTGGTATATAAAAAATAAAATAAAAAAGTTTCATTCAATTAATCTTACTATTTTAAGTGATTACACCTTCAAGTTTTATGGGAATTGGTGTTCTGAGTGTGAAACTAGTCCATAATTTGTGATTAAAATGTTCATTTGCCTGTTCTGTCACACAAATGTAATGGACGCACCTTAAGAATATTCGCTAAACTCAATGACATCATCACTACTGATAAACGCTAAGCAGTATCATTTTAGATAACCACTAAAGACTGAGATGAATAGCATTTTCTTTTAATTAAACCATACGATTAACCGAATTCTAGTCGTATTTAAACTCTGAGTATCAATATAATTTGCATTAAATACAAATCTCATTAGTATTTCTATGTGAGTCAAATTCTAAGCGCAATATCTTTGTCATTTTAATTAAACCCTAACTTCAATGGCATTCTTATTTCATTAAAACAATAAGTTCATTGACGTTGTCATTAGTTACACATTAAGATAAAACGAATCGTCACTTTACTTAAACGTTAAACTGAAAGAACTTATTATAGTTAAACCCTAAGCTCAATAACATTGTGATTTTAGTTGAACGCCGAGCCCAATAGCATTTTGTTAGTTTTGTAAAATATTTAACTAAAAATATTGCTATTTAATTTATACATTGAGCTCAATAGTATGTGATTTAAGTTGAAATGTTAAGAAGCAATTTTGTTTTAGTTAAACGGCAAGCTGAATAGAATTGCCATTTGAATTATACGCTGAGCTCAATAGTATTGTCAGTTTGTAACGCTTAAGTTTGAACGAGCATTTTTATCACTGAACACGCAGGTCGAATAATCGGCTCTTAAGAATATTCCTTCTTGAGTTTTTGTTTTTTGTTTTCAAAAGAAACTGTAATACAAAGGAGTTAAAGATACGATTACCTCTAGCGGGTAAGCTATTCCGTTGATTCGATGCTCTGACCCAGATCGTTCATTCTCTGCGTCCCAATGGAAATGAAACTGCAGCGCTGTGTATTTGTCGGGCAAGTTGCCACCCCATATGAACGAGTCTTCATTCTTGAAATTCAATTGAACTAAAACGAAAATAATAATAATAACACAACAACAATAACATCAATAATAATAATAATAATAATGATGATACTACTACTACTACTACTACTACTACTACTACTAATAATAATAATAATAAAAACGAAATTATATAGCAGAAACATGATTAAAAGCACCTGGGCGTATGTCAAGTGAGATATTTTGGACCCTTTCTGACTGGACAAAAGAAGAACCCAGGATACCTGGACTAGAACACTAATGATTATGAACAATGCACTATCCCCGAAGGATGATACTGATCGACTTTTTATAAAAAAGAGAGAAAGGGGTAAAGAAATGGTAAGTAGTCAAGATTGTGTGGATGACACAAAATAAGGAACTAGAAAAATACATAACGCAAGACACTGTGTGCTGATCATCGTCAAAAAGAACAAAATAGAGAACAGCGAAAGTGGGAAACAATCACAAGAAAAATTGGAAGAGAAGCAGCAGTATATCGATTAATAAGAGTGATTAGAGAAGGGGCGTTCGAAAACATTTGGGAATGGCAACATTTGAATAGAGAAATGGAATCAATACTGACCGACACACAGCAGAACGGCATCAGAAGGAATTACACCGAAACCAAAATAGACGAAACCCAGAAAAAAACAGTAAATATAGACTTGTGGACAAAGAGATAGAACGGAAATCCATAAAAAATAGATGCAGCAAACTAGCTCGAAAAGACTATAAAAACAGATACGACTGTGTGGAAAAGGTAGAGCACTAGGAACTATACAACCGCCTGCACTTTAAACATGCAGACAAATGGCACGAACATAAACCTCAGACAACATTGGAAAATTAAAAGCACGAAATCCGTTGGGACATGGAGGTAAAAACAGGCAAACCTATTAAATCAAAGAGACAGGACGTGATAATAATGATCAAAAATGAAAAATCCTGCCACATCATAAGTTTCGGCGTCCCAGCATATGACAGGGTGAACATCAAGAAGGCAAAAACGTGAAGCAAATTCACGAAACTTGCCAGAACTGAAAGGAATATGAAACATGAAAAAATCACTATTATACCTAATATCAATACCTGTAGGATCTTTAGGAACAGTCCTGTAAAAACTGGGAAAAGGACTAGAAGAAATTGTAATCAAAAAAGAAAATTGAAACACAACGCATGGTAATGATGAACCCAGTCGAAATATTAAGGAAACTCTTCGAATGCGGAAACAAACACGCATAACCAACGAACGCCAAATTGATGGCGTAGCAATGAGCAGTCCTTTGGGTCCAGTATTTGCTAATATTTTTATCGGATTTTAGGAACAGCTTTTGTTCCAGCAGTTGCCGAAGCCATTGTGTTATTTCCACTATGTGAACGATAGATTTGCTATATTTAAATCCCACGTAGATGCTAATGATTTTCTTCGTCAGTCAAATTTACTTTATATTGCACTGAAGTTTACAATGGAGCTTTAAAGGAGCTTTATCTTGGTAGCATTAAATGAACCATCCATTACAGACTGGAAGTCATTTTCTAAGGATTCAGCCATTACCTTGAATATGCTTGCATTTAATTCGTCTCATGTCAAGAATAGAGCATGATGTCATCAGCAAATATGCCCATCTCGGACGCGATTGCATTAGAGAGATCGTTTATGAACATCAGGAATAATACATATCCAAGGACCGATTAATATGATGTTGTTTATATGTCCGGTCATCTATGACCACCTGGATCTTTTTATTGGCTAAGAATGATCTGATAATATTAAATATTTGTCTAGGAATACCATACGAATTAATTTTCTTGAGAAGACCTTCATGCCAGACTTTTTCAAAGGGTTTGGATATATCAAGGGCTACCGCCCTAGATTCACCTGCCTATCCAGTGTATGGAATATGCATTCAGAGATTACGTTTACAATATCCGCAGTAGAACATGAGTACCATCAATTTTGTAAATCGAATCTCTCGTTTGCAGAGTATTTATTTATAAAATATATGCCTACAATATTATAATATATTACAAATTTGAACCATAAAAGACTTTTCCAAAAATGAGTGGATCTGGCATTTAATGGTCTAAAAGGGTTGATGTGCCGTGAAACAAAACAATCAAACCAAACCATTTATGTAATAAGAAAAACAATATTTTGAATCGTCGTTACGAACAGAGAGTCCGACATTTAAAGTCCTCAGCCTAACATTCACAGGTAATATGATTTGGAATAAATATATAGAAGATACTACCAAGTCTTCAGGTTAGAAAACTTATTTCCTGCCAGTATTCTATAGCTCTACGAAACCACCATTCGCCTATGTATGGAGTATTGTTGTCATATCTGGGCTGGTGCACCAACCATTAGTTTCTCCCTCTTGGACAGGGTGTAAAAAGAGTCGTTTATCTAATACGTCCCACACGGTCTACCAAGCTCCAACCGCTGTCGATCGCTGCAATGTTGCATCTCTGTGTTTGCTTTACAAGTCCTTCCACGGAATGTGTTCCGATGAACTTACTGCATTTGTACCCTCTTAACGGAAATACCCCCTAATAACCAGACTAGCAGCAAAGTCACACCTCTTCATTGTAAAGATCTCACAATGCCGAAAAAACTTTCTACTTTATCAGCGTCTTTCCTAGGATCGCTTTGTAATTCCTTCCCTGCTCACTGCTTCTCCGACTATACTAACATGCAGAAATTTGAATTAATGTGAAAAAAAACACCTTGCTACAGAACTCCCCACTTAGGATGCTGCGTATAATTCTGTTCCCTAATAACAGTAGCCTCTTACGTCTCACTGGCAATATGCCTTGTTTGGTATGAACAAAAGTCTTTAAAAAAACGATCAGTTTCTTAAACAGCGTATGCTGCAATATCATTTTGCAAGAATTTTTTCTTGCTTCATTTAAAAACAAGAAAAGAACTACTCATCATTTGGCGCTATTAATCTCGATTTAGTATTTTTTAAAAAAATTACTTATATTACATATCCTTAAAATAAATATACTTTAATTTTCAAAACTAATAATTTTCATTTGAATTATTCGCTTGAAAATCAATGAAAATAATATTTTAATAATGGTTTTGGTATTTTTTTAAATTACATCTCTTTAATTAATTACTGTTAATATCAATTAAACTATTGTATATATATATATATATATATATATATATATATATATATATATATAGGGAAATATGACAATAAAATTACAAATGAGTAACACAAAACATTAATTTATTATAAACTGTTTAAAAATAATTATGCAAATTATGCATACAAATAGCTGTGTTTACGTATTTGCAGTTAACTATATATGCAATATTTCAAAAGATTATGCTGTATTATTGATTTTAATAGTTATGAGCCGTTTTGATGGTAATACAGGTGTGATGAAAACAACTTTTGCATTTATTTCTTTTGAAGATGAGGGATTGAGATTTGCAGTCGTATCTGTAGAAACCTAAGGGTTGAAGCGCCAGCAGAGGTTAATTAGCTAAGATGTAAACTACTTTTTCACAACACGACTGTCCATTTATTTCAACACCAAATTACTTCATTATACTAACCAACTCCACTACACATACACATTAGCACAATCACACATACACGCGCGTGCGCACCACACACACACACACACATGTATTGGCAAACATCTAGATCCATCACCAGCAATTATATCTAGATATAACTTTTTAAAGACCCGCAAAATGTAAAATCCGGATTGTCACGAACATATATTTTTGTTTTTTGTGGATCATATTTCATCTTTCTACCAAATCTTGTAGAAACAAACAGGACAAATAAACAGATTAGATGGTATTAATACAGTAAAAAACATAAGCAACAAAATAAACATCTCATATGCGAAATTTTGGTAATAAAGTATAAATGAACAAAATAATTTTGTCTTACGTGAATGGCCGTTGTTTATCATATCAAATTGCTGAACTTTTCTATAGCCTGTAAATTTGATTGGACCAATCGCTTGATCTTTAATAATGTCATCTTCCATAATGTTAATGGGACTTTGAGATTCCCCGCTGCATTCAGAGTAGTCATCACCCCAGGATATAGTATCTGAAATGTTCAAGAAAGATAGTTTTCAGAAGAAATATAATTATTTACAGTACAATATATATATATATATATATATATATATATATATATATATATATTGTAAGTTATGAACATGTATTTATGGCAATTAGGCTTCCGCGTTTCATTCCCGGAGGGAATCGTCAGGCATTGTAGCCTGACGATTCCCTCCGGTGATGAAACACTGAAGCCTCTGTGTAGCTTAATTACCATAAATATATTTTCATAACTTACTACCTAGCTCTACTCACGTATCGAGCAATTTTGGAGTAAATACTGAAAATTGATACATAAAAAAATATATCTTCTTATAACATTTTCTGTAGATACATGAAATAATAATAATAATAATAATAATAATAATAATAATAATAATAATATATATAATAATAATAATAATAATAATAATAATAATATATATATATATATATATATATATATATATATAATGAAATGAGTGATGGGGACATAAATTGGAAAAAGAACGATATTTATAAAATCATCAAGTATTTTAAACAAGGAATATATAAACACACTTTTTGTTTCTTTCTTTAAGATTTTTTGGAAATATTTTATTGTGCATTATTTATGAATATGATCCCAAAACGTCACTTTGTCAGCGCTTTTTACAACATTACATATAAAAGTCTCTTGGAAACAAACAAAAAAAAACGATTTCAGTAACAAAATTCAACACGAGTGAAAGGATTATCGAATTAGAAGAAAGAGAGCGAATTGATTAATTAAGAAAAACATTCAAAACATTCAGAGCATTGATCATCGGATGAATCGAAGGGGGGAATTCCAAAGATAAAACATATACATAAGTGAAAAATACATTAATGAATTTTTTTAAAATAGAGATGTAAACAATGGTAGCATTATACATAATTAGGAGCAGAACCATATTTTTTTTGTTTGTAATAACAACAATGTCAGGATAGTATAAAATGAAATAATATATACTATATAATAAAATGAAGATAAGATAAGGTATACAAACAAGTCAAATTGGGAAATACGATAATTAAACAATAATGACTGATAGATAAAAAAAAAAACAACATGCATTGATTGAAATAATATAAATAGATGGGGAAATAAATAAAATAAAAAGGTTTGTTAGAAATTAGTAAAGAAGGAAAATAAAATAACGAATAAATAAAATAAGAGTTAATATTTTTTTATTTGTTTATATAAGAGGTATAGTATATTTTAGATTAATAGAAATTAAAATAATTAGAAGACAAAGAGTCTATGAGAGAGTAAGTCTGAATATACGTAGAAGTAACGGTATGACTCGAGAATACAATTCTATTCTGAAGAGGAGCATGTACCACAATTAGGTATATTAAGCTATAAACCACTTTGATGGGTGGTCGAACTTTATTCGCGTATATAGAATACCGGAGGCGAATAAGGAGTTTTGCAAATTTTAAATTTACATAATTAAAGATTCGGAGAAGAATCCCTATGACAAAGATATACAGTAGAAGAAAATTATAAGAAAAATTAAGGGTAATATACTAAAAATACATATAAGAAAATAAACATAAAAAGGAAGAATGTATATGGGGTCATTGAATTTAAATAATTAAAAAAAAACATTATTATAAAACTATTATTATAAAAACGTATTTTTATAATAGACATTTTTTAATGGTAGCAGTTCACAGAGCTCCAGCGAGTCAGACAGAGGGAGACAGACGATTCCGGAGTCCAACGGGAAACAGTCAGATGGACAGAACTCAAGCTCATTCTAAACATAGATACATGGATTGAATTTCACCCCGCCCGACACCCAGAGACGAAACCACTCGTTATTCAGCCCCAGAGTGACTAAACATAGACTATAATATAATATTACAGAAGTTCAGATTAACATGATACCTGACGAAAAAAATAGTATTTTCTTGAGTTTTACTTATATTTATAAACCGCTCACCGGCACTCTTCAACCATATTTGACCTATAGGGAAATGAAGTCTTCAGAGAGAAAATTGTTTTATTTTCTAATAATACTTATTCCCCCTTCTTGTAGTTAAATATGGGGGTCCTTTCGAAACAAATGAAAAATAAAGTATCCTGGAAAAATAAGAATTAAGAAAAGAGAAAAGGAAAAAAAAATTGAAAAATATTCTAATGGATAGGAGTGTATGTCTAAACAATCGCATCTAGTGCCAAGAGAAGTTGTGTTATTCATTTTTTGGGCGTTATTAATTTTATCGGTATTTGTTCCTATTATACGTTGTTACTTTTACTGGTGGATTTATAAATATTTCTGTGCTGAAGAGTGGATTGTTAAAAACATTTCTGAAACATATGTACGAAATATTTGTTAATGTTGATTTTTTACAACATTTATTATACCACAAATATTCTATTCTACTGAATTATAATACTATATCAATATACATGTATATATACATGCATATGTATAGTATGGTAATATACTTATGGCAAGTTATTCACACAGGAAAGTTTGTTTTATTTCCGAAGAAAAATCATTGCCTATATAATATTTTTTGTTGTTCGGGGTTTCTTTGTACATATTGTGTCAAGGTAGATTATACTTTTTGCAAAGCAGTTATTTTGTAAAGGAACATGTACTCTAATTTTGCAGTTACAGGTTTTTCTTAATTTTACCTTTTCTTCTTTTTGGGTAATTATTATTTTTGGAAGAATCATTACTGTTTCTCATGATTTTATTATTATTATCATTATCATTATTATTATTATTATTATTATTATTATTATTATTATTTTATTATTATTATTATTATTATTATTATTATTATTATTATTATTATTATTATTATTTGTAATGTTTGTCATTTTTCGTCGAATTTTATTTTCTTTTCATTTTTATCTTTACTACTGTCATTTGATATTTTATTATTGTTGGCTTTGGTGAAAATTTAAAATTTTAACAGCAACTGAAGAACAGTTTTAAGATTTGGTTGAATATTTCATCTAAGGGATGAGTTACGAGAAAATATTTATCAATACTTAGTTTAGATACGTTTACTTTAAAGAATTTGGTTATGCGACAAGGTGATCCTTTTAATATTTATCTTATTATTTTTCATATCTTGTGTCTTGTATTTAATTTAATTGTTCTTACATCCACTGTTTTTAGCGCTGTGTTAGACAAAGTATTTGAGACCAATTTGATAATTTTTAAAGTATTCTTTTATTTCAGAACCATTTGTAAGTATTTAATATCAGTAAAGGGACACGGCTAGTTTTTGTGTGTATTATTGTTGGGTTATAGAGCTGAAGACCATGTACTTCCGGAAAGTCACTTTTCTCTGGAATTTGAATGACAATAAGCATCCTTAAGATTTCAATAGTCTCCGTCTGCTCGTAGTCAAAATCTGCATTATATTATATGACATCGGTATTTCCATACTCTAAGACCTTCCACAGACAATCCCCTTGGTATTATTATTGCTACTACTACTAGTAGTAGTTATAATAGTGGTGATGCAACTGCTTGTTGGGCTGTTTAAATGCAAGTATTATAATTAAAATCTAAATCAACAATATTTATTACAAAGGATTTATTATAGATGAAATACTGCCGCTACTTTTTCTCAAGCTGGAAGAAAGTTTGTAATCATACCTTTCCCTATTTGGGTAGGAGTGCGTATGGGAATGAAGAGATCGGGTGGAATTTAAACTTGGATCTCCTATTCCACGTCATAAAAATATATAGGAAACCTACAATTTTTAAAGTTAGAAATAACGCAACAGAAGGCCATGCGATGTGAGCTGAAGAATTGCGACGGAGATGTGGAATCATGAGTAGCAGCAAGTGTCATAGCAGGCGTTTTCAATTTGTTAGAATAAGCAAATTCACCGAGGAGCTGCCAAACATACGAGTCAGTACGGACGTTGGCGAGAGAGAAGAGTGTCAGAGTTGTAAATAAGAAGAAAGCGCTGAACAAGGCTATTCGCTACCTCTCATAAAAGAGTTGCAAGGGCCAAATACTCACCGGCAAGGTCCAAGAGAAGCGCCTGAAAAAAAATCCAATTCAGTACCAATTGCACAACGCGCAGAGCAATAGGTGGCTAATCTACAGTCCACATGAAGTCTTGTACATCATAAAGAACAAGTTCTCTCAAGCTATAATAGTCTTTGAGTGTGTTTCTAGCGAAATCCACGTAATACCACCCACATATTCGATAATGGCCTCAGACTCAATTCAGATGGGTATATTAAGTTGCTATCCACTGTTGTCAAACATACGTGTGGCAGCAAGACTCAGCACTGTGTCACAACTCCGTGAAAATCCAGAAATATTTATCTGGGTAATGTACGACATAACCAGTTTCAACATTTGTCTCCTAACCCGTCTGATTGCAACCCCATGTACTATGATGTGTGGGGTACAGTATTTAAAGACACCAACCGTATCGCCTGCAATACTTGAAACGAGCTGATTGCTAAGATCAAACTGGTGTTCAGACGTCTCTCAAAAGACACTGTGTCGGCCGCCTATGCCAGGTTATGGTTTCGCCTTGGGGTCGTAGTGGGGGCTCAGTGCGAAATATTATCGAATACATCTGTTACTTAAATTCTTAAATAACTTTTCGTTTGTAGAGTTATTACTAAGCATACACTCGATAGAACTATATAAACATTTTTATGATTGATGAGAGTGGTTAATGTATATTGGGTTAACATTATCTTTTAAATACAGCTCATATATTTTTTTTTATCTAAGTTGAAAGTCACATCTAAAATGTTTGTTATTTCTATGTTTGCGACCCTTAGATCAATATTTTCATTTCCATATATAGATACTTTACTTGAAGTTCTCACTCTTGAACTTGTTGACATCTCTTATTATAGCTAATTCATATATATATAGGCCGACACCGCTGTTATCAAATATATTTGTCAGTGCGTCTTCAAGGTCTGATGCCTTTAAAGAATCTAGAGATCGCCAGATCAAAACAATTTGCTCTTTGTCCATTGATCATTGTTATTGATAATAACCGATCTTTTACAGTTTTCATTAATGTGGGTTTTCTGATTGGAAATGTCGGTTAACACTTTGCAAACTTTAAGGTAATATTAAAAAGTTCTTCAGATATTGATGGCTAAAAATCTACGATGTCGAATTGTAAAAAGATACATTTATATGTATGTTCGATACTGTTTAACCAGGCGATATTTTCGGTATCCATTCCTTTAATTCTAGATCCTTAAACTAATTGCTCATTTTAGAGATAATTGCATTGCGAATTCTTCCTATTTCGAACCTTGTCGGGTTAATTAATCTAGTGGTTGGTTTATTGCTGAAATCGCTTTAATAGGATGTATGATTTCTTATATTTTAATTTCTACTGACTTTATCGCTAATTTTAAGTTCATCTGTGATTTGTTTACTTTCTGTATTTATTATGTCTATGTGGTCGCATGTGTTAATGTATTTTTTTTTAATGTTTTATCTGGTTAACTTATCATACTTTTGTCTAGTTATTTTATAGAGGTTCCCAGTCTTATTAGCTTTTACGAAGTCTTTGTTAAAGCTGTTAATGTTTTTGACGATATTGTGTAATTGTTTCTGAAAATTATTATTTCGGTTATAGAACTGTAAATCTTGAATTATATTTAAATCGTCATTTTCAAAGCTATTCAATAGATCTATCGTGGGTTCATTATTTAGACGTTTCAATCTGTCGGATTCTTTTTTGTCATCGTATTCATGTTTATTAAGAAGGAAATGTGCTGGCTAGCGCATTCACCTTATTAGTTCATTGTATTTAAAAAAAAATTTAACAATGTATCTATTCTTGTTTGGTCTTTGGATATTTTGAAATGATGTTTCTATGTAAACTTTTTCTGTTTCTTTTGTGATTGTGAAATAAATACTTGTGAAGTTGCTCAACCACTTAGGATCGATGTATTTAATGTATATAAACTTATTGCAAAGTAGATCATAAAGGCATTTAAAGTAGTCAACTACGATTCCTTTAGTTGTCCATAAGAGATGAATGTATTTCGCCATACTTGCTGCGTATACGCGACTTGTTCCTTCTACACCATCATGTTCAAACTTCTACTTGTTCGACGATGTCTAACGTGAATCAGTCGAGGGCGTTTACAATCAAGAACAAACCGTTTACAGAAAAAAATAATTCCTCTTCCAGTATGGCATAAAATCATTGTTTCGGAGTTCGTCTTTCAACATATATCTTATATAATATAATATAATATAATGTAATATAATATAATATAATATAATATACCTGGTGATACCAGATCAGGCTGCCCTGTAGCTCCCTGAGACGAAATTCACCTACATTGACGTTTTTTTTTTTTTTTTTTTTTTTGTAAAACTTAATTATGTTCTACAAAACCAAAAACAAAAACAACAGCCCCTCTCCCTTTCTCCCTCCCCTTTTTTATTTTATTTTTCCTACCCTACTCCCGGTCCTGGATATGACCTTAAACTACATCCGATGGTGAGATCCGGCTTACGGACTTTGGGGAATGTGGAGCCTCCTCTTAATTACCATTGCTCCCAGGTCCACCCTGACCCGGAGTGGTAGTACCTGTTAGGGTCCCAACTATGGGTTAAATAGAAACAGATTTAACAACCAAACCAAACACCATCAATAAATATTTGAACATATAAAGAACTTGAAGCATAAAAACTTTCACCAAAATGACTGCATTCGGCATTAAATAACCTGAAAAGGGTTGATATGCCGTAAAACAAGACAACCAGACAACCATAATATAATATAATCATATTTTAGAATCTTATTTCCAGTTGGGATTTTTCTACTCCCCTGAAAATGATTTTCTATAAGAGTGAATATACAAATTTTGAAAATATTTACTCACCCTCATAGGTCCAATCTAGAAAATAAAAGTAAAAAATAAATTAATATTGTTAATAATGATCATCTGTTTCAATATTCAAAGTTGTAGCGACCATCTAACGTTTTCGTGCTGTTCTAGTTTACCAAATAAACGTGTCGTATTTTCCTTAGTGCAGGTGTGGGACGGTAGATGACGTCACTCAACTGGTATTGGTTACTAAGTTAACACCAGCAATCTAAGTATGTGCAAAGAGAGAACAAGAATGGCTATTCTTAAGATGAAACCATTTTGTATACGCATTTAGCGATGAAAATTCTATTTCAAACACCCAGCGCAACAGCAGCTTCCAATGTATACCATCCAAACTCACTTGGGTGCTGTTCTTGTGTTTAACCCTGCAGGTTATAGTTCCTGTTTCGTTACGACCATTTTCTGCGTGTCCTTGCAGTCGTTACGCAATCACTATAAATGTTTTCATATGATTTTTGCTGCTGCTGCACTTGCACTATTCGATCTTTGAAATCTATAAAAAATAATAGAATGAGTGTCTTCTTTATCCGACGGGAATATTAGCAATACAACAGCTTCCATGAAGAGTACATCGCAAAACTCGAAACAATATGATTTATATTAGTTTCGGCATATTTCAAATTGAGAAGTTAGATACTTATTAAAAAGACTTTCGCTAAAATCTGATATACATGTATGCAGTCGATGTAATCTAAAAATAGATCTCTGCATAGTAATTTTTTTCCGAGGTAGTATAGTAAAACTTAATTCTTGGATTTTTTCGCTGAAAATATAGTGAGTTTTATTTCTTATCAGAAACAACCCTACGAAACTATGCCTATTTGGATGTAGAGGATATCTGAATGTAGATACACAGGTATTTACCCCGCTCACCAGATACATGAATCAGATGTTCCTAATAGATGATAAACATAATTAGTCGGAGAGTGTATACTACACACAGAAAGAAACAGTGAACCACTAACTCCCCTTGAAGAAACAGACACCAATTTATGATATACAAGTTTACGGCTTGGTTACAGCTTATCACACCTTTTGAATTTTTTAATGCCTAAAAAATGATTCATTGTATACAATTAATTGACCACAGATTCCATTTTATACATAATATTGTGGATTAATACCTTTCTCGGGAGTATTAGTTTTTAAATGACTACAATAGATCCGATAGAATTTCAATTCAGCATAGCCGTTTACAGAGTCCGAGACGATATTATAAACATTATTACAAGACATTCAGAGTCGTCGCCCATTGAACAGGATCCATTATAACGATGTGTATGGTTCGTCGAAAAAGAACCAATTACAGACCGCATAGCGAAACCAGTTAGTCGAAAAGTCCGCGTAAATTTAAACATATTTTCTCTTTTTTCTACGTTTGTAGAAGCAGGTCGGTTATACCGACTGTTACAACAGGGATGAATGACACACGTGGGGAATCTGCCGGTCAGAAATAACAACTGAGAAAAACAGTTACCCCAAAAACATTTTCTTCTCGCTTAATATTACATCACATAGAATACAAAGAACTACAGAACTGTTACTTGGACGAAACATCCACATCAGCAGATAAGTCCAGCAAATACCAATTATTTGCAATACAACGTATCATTGTTTCTGTAAGTTCTCTCCTGCATATCATATATAGTATTCTTTAAGCGTTGTGTCCTTTTTATCTTGCCACCATCATGTTTATCTTTACCCCATATATTTATTAAACTATATACGTAATCGAGCGACACATTAATAGTATCAATGGAGCCAATTGCCTCATATTTCGTTAAAAGTGGAGAAAATGCATCAACTGTATCCCTTTTCACTTCCTGAAGTGAGAGCGATGGTGGCCATTAGAGAGAGACACTAAAAACTTGATTCGACAAACTCCAAAGATAAACTTTTAAAATTAAAAATATCAGTATAAAAGTTCGTTTATTATACTCTATCGAAAATACTGAAGTTTTTACTCACGTTTACTCTCCTCCTTTTCTGAAAATAGAAAGAAAAAGAGAAAAATACATAAATAATATTAAATTATTTCATCATGACCAGGGTTATAATACGGTGACATACCTGGTCCTTCAATAACTAAAGAGGCCAGACCCCAAAATACTACAATGCAATCAAAGACCTGCTATTATTGAGAACTGCGTGAAAATAGAGTTCATGTTAATACAGTTATGAGCCTAGAAGGATCTTTATTGAAAGTTGAGTATTTTTTGTTAATCTTAATCAAAGGTTGTTCTCATTTTGGAAATGTATTTAACTTCATGCAATTTAACTATGGCTTGAATCTCATGAATCAAAATATGATTTAAGAAGGAAGTAATAGTTCTCCCGGACCACTTCAATAAAATAGATACATATGGGCAGTTAAGAATAATACACATAGTATATGGAGTCAATAAAGCCGATAAGGTAAAGGTAGTTTGCGTACAAACGGACATCGTATATATATATATATATATATATATATATATATATATATATATATATATATATATATATATAAAGTTATTTTTACCTACATACGCTAGCGTTTCGAGCTTTCCCTCTCATCAGTGAAGGGATGATAAGGAAAGTCGATGACTATCTGTTTTTTAAAAATTACAATCCGCTTGGATACTTCGTCTCTCGCTTGGATTAAAACTTATGCACTTCGACGTGGACATTTTTTAACAACTTATAGGTGTTTATCAATGAATATATTGTGTTTGTCCTTTGTTTTTATACAGAATGAACTTTTTTCAGACATGGTTCTTGATTTTTTCTAGGTAGTACGAAAGATGCTAGAAAAATACCGTTCTTATGAGAGACGCTGTTTTGACAAATAATACGTCGCATTGTATAACTGAAAATAATCCATATCTAGAAACAGTTGTAAACAGTTTTAATACATCTTAACTTGGGATATGATTTGAAAATAATTTAAATCGTTGAAATAAAATACTCAGCTCTATCTTACGAAATATTGAGTATTCAATATTTTGAAGTTGATGATAGATCTTTGTATTTAATTCGAAAATAATTTTATATGTATTCATATATACATATCGGCTTACTTCTTTTTATTCATACATCCATTATTTGACTACACATTAATAGACATGCTCCGTTCATGGAGTGTAACATTCTTTTGGACCAACACCTTTTCTTTACGACTACATTTAGTTTCCAAATGTTTATACCGAGTAAAATACCCGTCCCAGAACAGGTATAAGCAATACATATAGTATTAGTGTTAACTTTTAATGTGTATCTTTCTTAAGTTTCTTAAGTTGTAGAGAAAGAAACAAGTTTTCGGAATGACTCCGACGTAAATGGACGTGTGTGTAAAGCCCACGAGCCTCGTAGAAGTCCAAAAGATGATATGTTAAGAAAAAAGTGTATCATTTTGCTAATACATAAATGTCTGATTCACTTTATTTCCAATCATTTCTTTCAGCACGCAGACTCATTCCCGAACATTCATGAACACAGAACAACGCTTTCTCTTACAAAATTAGAGAAGAAATACCAATACGTCGTTTCTTCAGATCGGCGGCTCTAATTCTACAGTTTTGCAGGTCTAAATTCATAACGTATGCGCAACTCACCCGACACTCGTGCCCCTAAGACTCGAAACCGGACTATATTTAGTGCTGAGTCACACAGAACACGATACAATAAAAGATTGTATCCTTGGCATTTCAATCTGTTCCATATGGAATTGTTTAGTTTGCTTAGCGAATTACCGTAATTTCAGCGTAAGTAGGTATTTTTTTTTAATGATGGAAAACGCATTATAATTCTTTATACAGGGTGGGCCAAAATAAGGGTCCTATCTTTAAATTTGAATAACTTGAATTTGAATAACTTCCACAAAATAAAAGTTAAACTCACCAAACTTTATGTGTGTGTAGACTGACCCTTCCGAGATTTTTTGAAATAAACAAAACAAATTTTAGCCGAAAAACACTTCTTAAAACTTACAAAAACTAAAGTATTGTTTTTTACACTGTTTTGAGTTTTTTAAGCAAAAATAATGTTTTCTAAATGAGGGTACGTTCCTTAGGGCTAATACGGCTCATGCTTGCTTCGGAAGGGGTCCTGTACTTACTGTCAATCGCGAACTTAGTTAAATTCATATATTTAAAAATTAAACCATTCTTTTGGATTTGTGTTTTATTGAATGCAGTTCTCCTATTGTGTTACACAGAATGGTATTGGTTCGCTTTCCGCCCGTAAGAACACAATCTATGTCCCCTAAAAATCTACTTGCTATTTTGCTATTAATCTAGACAGGCAATCTGTGTGTCATAGATTTATTTTATAGTAACATTTTAATTTAATAAAATCATGCCCACTGTTGTAACCGCGACGTGTGTTTGAATGCCTTTTTCGAAGCAAGCATACTTAATAATGGGTATTGTTTATGAAATATATTTACCTCGACAATAATAGCTAAACCTTCTCTGTCAATATGTATGTAGCATTTTTCAGTTAGCGTTAAGGTTCTTGAAGAATAGGTCACAGATTTTAATTTGCAATCTGGCAAATCACTTTTCCTATTTCATATTCATTCGAATCCGATGCTACGATCATTTCTAGATTCGGATTGTAGCGCATTAATCTTATTAATCAGATGTTAATATTTCCTTAATGTCCCCAAAAGAGTTTTGACACAATTTTGACCAATTCCATGTCGTTCTTTGTATAATAATTCATTAAGCGATTCCCTAAATTCCTACATATTTGGCACGAATAGGTTATACTAATTTACAAGCATAGAAATGACTGTAACATAGAAAGGGAGAATTGATTCAATTTTTCTACTGATATTTAAACCCGTTTGTTATTTCGCTCATGCACTCTGTGGCATTTATGTTAGTATCATATCTTAGATATAAATCTCATATTGTTATATCTCCATTTTCACCTGCACAAGCCTGACACAAAGCCGCTGGTTGTGAGCGCGCTCGTCAGTACATGAATGACATATCTATCACACGTTTCTGTCTTCTTACAAACCGAATCTATTGATTCTTATCAGTTTATAATACAGACTATTGTTGAAATATTTTTTATTTTACTTTATAAGAAATATCTTCTTACACATAATTAATATAAACAAATCCATATTATACACTTTATGCGTTGTGAGGTGACGGTGGTGAAGTGAATATCGGCGCGAGTTGAAAACTGGGCGTATCGTGTTCGTAGTTGGAAAGCTTCACGTGTCTCTCTTGTGAGTCCGTGGGGTAAAAAAAAATCAAGAAAACTGATGCAAACTAGAAAATCTTGTAAGTGATGAAATCGTTTTTTTTATTTCATGTGTTAGCAAATGAAGAAGGGAGAGTTTATCGATCAAAATGTTTAAATGAAAAACTTTTATTTCGTAGAGTTGTAGTTGTAGTATATTATTAACACAACAAGAAAGGTACAGCATTTAAAAATTCTTTAAAGAGATTATATATATATATATATATATATATATATATATATATATATATATATATATGTATATATAATATTATTATTTCATGTATACACGTATATGTGTATAGATTTTCAGTATTTACTTAAACAGTGTTACAATAAGTGAGCAGAGCTTAATAGTAAAGTATGAAAATATATTAATGGCAATTAAGCTACACAGAGGCCTCCACGTTTTATCTCCACAGGGAATGATCAGGCTCATTGCACGATTATTTGCGGGGATTAAACGCGGGCACCGCTGTGTAACTTAATTGTCATATATATATATATATATATATATATATATATATATATATATATATATATATATATATATATAAGTGTTGTTGAATATATATATATATGTATATATATATATATATATATATATATATATATATATATATATATATATATATATATATATATATATATATATACATAAGTGTTGTTGAATATGACAGACAAATTATGTCTGGATATCCTTGTGTGGATCCTTTCTATTTGCCGAATCAGGGTCTTTGTTTCGGCGAGGAATTAGTTAATATATCGTCCTATCAAACACTCTGGTCGACCAGAGTTTTTGATAGGACGAGCCTCGTATATGAGTTTAAATGCCGTTTGGGAGACTGTCTCCGAGAGTGAAAAAAAAACATATACGTTGGCTTGACTACTAGAACTTTGTCGAGGAGATTAACAATGGATTTATTTCCTACCAGCGCCATAGCTCAGCACCTTTCTAATCAGCATTCCTGTCCTGTTCTCAATTCCGAAAACTCTTAGTAGAAAACACAACAATATTAGAACATACCAATAATAAACAAAAACTCTATATAATAGAAGCGTTATACATCACCCCCCCTCCAAAAAAAAAACAGCCATTAACAGAATTAACTTTTACACTAATGATAATATTCTAAAATGTTTTAACTTTAGTTCCGTATTAATAATATAATATGATATTTGAAAGAATTATTACTTGATTTTAATTTTCGTCATAACATAAAAAGGGGTGAAAAACTGTTCCATTCGGGGACTTTTACCTGTCTTGGAACGGGTATTCTACTCTATCTCTCTTCTCTCTCTCTCTCTCTCTCTCTCTCTCTATATATATATATATATATATATATATATATATATATAGAGAGAGAGAGAGAGAACACTCTCTCTCTCTCGCTCTCTCTCTCTCTCTCTCTCTCTCTATATATATATATATATAGAGAGAGAGAGAGAGAGAGAGAAACTGATAGACAGACAGACATTATTTGTCTCTCCCAAATCTAGGCTGGGCTCTGTAGTGAGTAGTATTAACACAGCCGTCATTGTAGTAGTAGTCGAACTCTTTGACAACGGCTGCATTTAAATAGGTGTAATCTCTCGCTGATTTACCGTGTTGTTGATAGCGGCCGTGTGGGCTAAGACGTTGGAATTTAAATTTGAAACATGACTCGTGTTCCGGGGTTCGAGTCCGGCGACCGGTATGAATAATTATATCTACACTGACGATTCCCGAAAGGATGAAACGTATATATATATATATATATATATATATACATATATATATATATATATATATATATACATAATCCAGGTAAAACATCCACAGGGTAGTAATCCAAAGAAGAGTTTATAAAAAGTGCTCAATATCAAATAGAACTTTCATATATGATTAATTTTATTTACACAGACATGTACAAAATCTGCGACACTGGCATGTCGATGTTATCGATCAACAGCTATTATAAACTGAGATCTTATCAGTGAGAGTTAGAATTCATTCTTTCCAAATATGATCTACGGTTAAGATCGGATTCTAACTCTGCTATATATATATATATATATATATATATATATATATATATATATATATATATATATAGACTACGCGTGACTCGTTAAATTACAACCACCACCACGATATATTTGACTTTGTTCATTCGAAAATTCATAAACTATGAGATATCTATTTAGACATTCTGCTGGCATCATTAAAAATAATAAGTCTCTTTACTTATATGCTATCTTTATAGATAATTTAGATGTAAACATTCGTATAGGGTTCGATAGTTAAGTAAAAGATGGGTGACTTCTTTAGTTAACCGCAGGTTACTTCTTAATTAGAACAATGAAAACAGATTTTTTAAAAACATAACTTAATCTCAGGAATATTTGAAACATGTTTTTCGTATGATTAAATTGTATATGATAACAGCATTATGAAAAAAAAAAATGTTTTCGTATAATAATAATGGTACATGTAGCTAAGCCTGAAATAATAAAAATATGAAAAAATGGTACTTTAAACTTTAGAAACAATACACATTATCTGTTGATGTTACGTATTTATAAATTGAGATATTTTCATATATAATCTATATAATAATGTGCTGACATTTTGTACGTACGTTATCACCTTTCACACACATTAAAAAATTAGATCGTCCAATCAGCAATATAAGTAGCGGTTAATCTGATGTTGCTAACTTAAAAAATTCCGGCTTTACCAATTCTAAAATTAATTGTTCCCAAATCGAATGCTATCACCTTATCGACTAAAGCAGTACAATTTTAAATAAATACGGTACAAAAAGTGACATTACTTTCATTGAGTTAAAGAATATTTAGCTAGTAATTATTTTAAAGTAAGAAAACTTTAAAAATAATTAAATTGCTACAATTTTTAATAAATATACAAAAAGAGACATATTTGTTTTATTTATTAAAGAATATTTAGCTAACAATGACAACATTTTTACGGAAGAAGAGTCATTTTCTTTTGATAATAGTATTGAGACTGACAAAAATTTATTATTTCAAAATAATTTAGATTATTTTAGGAAAGCACCGTGGAATTTTCGCAGGATCCTGCTAGTAAAACGATTAAATGTCCATACGGAATATGGCATAATGTGTTTGTGGATCGCGAAGTATACTGCACTGTAATTCGGTTGCAGAGAGGCAAATATCCTTAGAAATAGTATTATTAAAAGATCTATCACAAGGCTATATCGAACTCTGACAGATATTTTTTTTTCGATTTAATCTCCAAAGAGACGTCGGGTGTCCTTGGTCTCAAGACAGTCGTTTAACTAAACTGACTGGTTTCAGTGATGATAAAAGAGAGACTGCCTGGTTGTAACAGAATATATATATATATATCCGAGGAAATAATTCCTACATTAATTCGTCAGGTTTACATGGCAAAAACATGACAAATGAAAAAAAAAATTAGAATCACTTTTGCATGATTATCGTGTAATAAAGGGACGCAACCACAGCAGAATATATGGGGGGTTATCTCCCTTACATTTTGAATTGTCCGCTGTAATAGTTCAGTGTGTATTCCTTTTTTGTAAGAAAAGAAATAGAAGGAAGGGGAAAGAACAACACTCCCGAGCCGACCTTCCAACTAAACCAACTGGAACAACTGCGGAAGGATATGCAAGGCTAGGATTGGGATTGTTAGCCACGACCGTACCCACCGAGGCGTACCACCAGAACTAGGACACGACCGCCATCCTCACCGAGAAGGAGCAACCACGATAATCCTAACAAATATATCCGCCCTCCAATCCTTTTTCATCGTTTTTTTTAATATAAAGTTATTCCCATATATACATTTTTAATGACTTTCTCATAAAATTCATACACAAAGCTGTTTCATATGTGTCTAAAAAAAAAATAAATAATAAGAAATCAATAAAAACGGAAACTTATCAAAATATGGACGTTTCTTGACAATCACACCGTGATGAAAATTAAGTAAAATTCTACCCCTATGTTGTATGCTAATACACACAAAAATAAACATGAGATTCTGCTTCTTTTGTGCGATTACATGTAAACAGCCGGAAAACTTGACGGTAAAATTAATAAAAGAAAAAGAAAACTAAAAAAACAACAACACAAAAAAAAACAATTATTTTATAATTTAAAGTTAGGGATTAGTTTCGCATATAAATTTAACATAAAATTATCACCCATTCCTGAGTCACCAGGCGATAATGATAACCCACTTCCTAACTGGAATTGTTTTTTTTTTTTAAGAAGAATTGTGTGTGTGTGTTTTATGCTGAAAAAGTTTACATGTAATCATAATAAAAAAAGAGTACTAATCTCTAAAAGTTTGATAGCAATATTGACGCTATGCGCGCGACTAAATCATGTGCACTACAGGCCATTTCGTAATAAGACGATTTTTAGCTGATTGACAAAGTTGATAATCCATAAATAGGGGATTACATGTATACAGCCTGAAAAACTTGGCAGTAAAAATTTAAAAGAAAAACAATAAAAATATGACATACCTTCTTTAACCCTACAAATCACAAAAAAATCCCGCAACACACACCAAAAGAAATGAAGAAAAATGTCAAGATAAAAAAAAATGGTTATATATCCCTACAAACATTATCTGGTCAGGAAGTGAGTGATGTTTATATGCGAAACTGATCCACCAACTCTAAAGTTTAAAATATGTTTTGTTGTTGTTTTATTTATTTTTATCGCCACGTTTTTCATACGGTTTACATGTAATCGGCAACAAAATTACATTGTTTTTGTGTGTGAATTAGCGTAACGTATGTTATAATGGTAGCATGATACAAAAAGCAACCTTACAATTTTTAAATATGCCGTTTTTGTTGTAGGTACTCTAATAATAAGGGATCATCAAATTTCGTCTGCTAGGCAGCCATTGACAGCTATCGTTTAAAAAAACGCCATTACTAAGCTACGCCCTTTTTTTCATACAGAAATCAAAATACGGTTTCTGAAAAAAATTAATGACATAATCAAGAACGATAACTCTATTTTTATAGTATCACTTCTGCGCATTCGTAGAACTGATCTGATATTGTATGTAAAAATGGACTGAATTTGAAAGATGAAACACGAAATTTTCCGAAATCTGAATTTTGTGACAACTTTCCTAGTTTATTTATCGGGTTGCCTTTTTTTAAATACTAAAGCTCACAGTTAAACTCAAGTTTCGATGATAAAACATTTCGAGTTGTCAATTTTGTGAACATTTGTTAGAATAATAAAACAAATATATTTATATTGTTTTTACTACCGTATCTGTAATAAATTAAGCGAACATTTAAAGCAAAAAATTCTTCTCGACAAGCAATATTTTATTTATGTTATCATTTTAAATTTCCAAAAGTAAGTTGATTTTTTTCAGCAAACAAAATAACATATCAAACTACGAGGAATTATCTTTTAGAAATCATTAATTTAAACATGTACCAAGCACTTTAATTTTTTTTGCAAGCATTTATTAGTTAGGGGGTGGGGTTCGTGAAAAAATAACCTATCGCCCCCACAATAAACGGTTGCCATAACAATTTCGAGTTAGCAATTATTTTAAAGAAAGATCATCTCTTAAGGCTTCTAATACCAAAACAATTATCGAAATACAGTAATTAGTCTATTTTTGGTGAAGTTTTGAAAAATTACATTTTTCACTTTATTAGACTGAATGAGAGCGAGTGCGTGCTTTTGATCATACCTACTAATAAATAGGCACTCTTAGAATATTAGTGCATTTCAATAACAACACGTTGTTTCGTAACAGTTTAACTGCATACTTATGAAATAATGCTATTACGGGTGTCGTTGTCTTGCTTGCTTCGATATGATACTACGGCAACACAAAACGCTATTTTGACGTTTACAGACACAAACTAGACAGTTTTTTTTAGGTGATTGTTTTGTTTAATGGCATAGCAACCAATTTCGAGTTATTAAGTAAGTGCTGAATCAAGATATTTTGGCAAGATATTTTGTGTTTCAAATTCTTAAAATGTCCACATATTTTTCATGCTGTAAATGTGAGATTTGTATACGATTGCTTTATAGATTAAATTGTTTTGTAGGCGTATATTTTGTAAACAAATAGTCTGTAAGCGATTGATTCTATTTAACCCATAACTTCAACATTGGCAGGTATTACTCTCCGAATCAGAGTGGACCTGGGAGTAATGGTAACTAAGGGGGTGACACCACACTCCTCAAAACACCTAAATTGAGACCTCATCATTGGCTGCAGTCTTGTGTTACTATTACAAAACAAAGCCGACATGTGGGAGTAGGGAATGATTGACGAATTGAGGTTCAAATGTTGATCTCGGTAAGCAAACGTAAGTGACGAAATCATGCGATTTCGGGAGTAGAGGAATTCTACCACTTTCTGGCCAGACACACGAACAAAAAAGTCATCATCCACAGTAAGCCTAGTAGAATTAAGGACCGGCGCACGATACTAACTAAATAGAATGCGGCAAAGGCGCCCCCCTCTCTCTCTCTCTCTCTTTTCTCTCTTGTACAGTAATTCACATCTCTCTGGTTCCCTGTAATTGTTCATTCTGTCTAACCAATAAATATTTAATTTGGAACAACTCTGGGAGTTCGTATGAAATTGAGGAGAAGACAGTAGAAGCATGGGGAATGACCAGTGCATATAACAATTAATACACGCTTCAGACAACCGATTTTTCGTGGCAGAGGCGAATACCTTGCCCAAAGGGTGTCTAAAGTAGTTTCTAGATAACTTATAGATGAGAGGCTGACAGGTATTACCACTTGCCGAGGGATTACTGGTTACTAAGAGGTGATCCCCATACATCTTTATAAATATTCGAACGATAATCTTTAATAAATAACATTAAGATTATTTTACACCCAAAATAATTATCAAAGACATATTTTTCTGCTACGTGTCAGTATTTAGCCTCATAATGCGAACACACACACATTTACGAGGCTGCTCGTCTTATGAGAACATGCCAAGTAAAGTCACATTAATGATGATATTTCTGACAACGTAGTGGTATTCTTTGTACCATTGATTAAAGCGGCGTTAGCTCCCACACATTGATGCACACATGTGTGAAATTTACGCTCGGGGAAGGGACCAACATAACATTTTAGCTAATTTTTCATTCATCTTCTTTTTCATGGCTTAGAAATTTTTTGTTCACTCAGTAATGATTGGTTCACACTTTTCCCAGAGATATGAGGGAAACTGACCGAAGAGCATCGATATAACATGTCGAACCCTTAATCCAAGCCAGTAAACATAGAATCAGTGTACAATATATATTATTGTTTTATATATATATATATATATATATATATATATATATATATGAACATTTAAAATGGCCATACACAAACTAATTCATGTTAAGGTGCTACCGACGAAACCAAAATTCATGCTGAAATCAAAATGTTCAAAAGGAAAACATGGAAAATCAGATACTGAACATCCAGACAGACGAAACAATTATACTCAGTAAAATTTTGTAACCAACATGCAAACTTGGCTTAACGTTATAACAATGGATGAGGAAAGAAGTCTCAAAGGGAACATGTCATATTTTACTAAATCATAACAAGTCGACTTCAAAACACTTTCTTCCCCACCATACCACTCAAAGACATCCACATAGGACGGTCACATAGACATAGTCAACACACATGCATAACAGAATGTAAAATTATAGACACAAACCTTGACACGCACGCTAACAAGCAAACTCATAGTATACTAATAAATATTCTCACATATATACACAAGTCAGTCACATGACATATTTAACTTACAACTAAAACTTATTGGGAATGTTAACGTGTAGATATGCACATATGTCACTGATTACTTCTTATATTCTCTATATCACACATAGATTCACACTTTTCAAGCAAATATATTTACACGAGTAACAGATAAAAACGGATACAACAACAGCGATTATTACACTCAAATATATATTTTTACAAACAGTTAGATAATATAGAAAAATAGCAGATAATGCCGTATTGAAACTGTCATCAAAAATTGGACAGAATGTTTCTTACTATGCTAAAAAATTCAATTACCTCCTCAATATATTATATCATTCCATTTATTGCAGTTGGAAAAATCTTGGATTTTACTTATTTAATTTCTATTTACTTCGTTCAATTAGACATTAATTTAACCTATCTATTTTACTCATTAACTAATATTTATTATGTAAACCATCTGATCACAATAAAGATATTACTGTCAACAACCACAATTACAAAGATAACATCATCGCATATACGTATCTGCTTAGATGAAATAAGGTAAATGCAACATCCACTCCATCACCATAATTTTTTTCTTTCAACAACCCGGGAAAAGAGGATGACGCCTTATTATCCAAATACATATCTAATATATAAAGTAGAGACGTTTTTCCCCTGTACCTTCTCGGAGAATAGGAAAATAACCACATGCATCACGGGCTACTGAACTCACAATTACATTGCACTTATTCACTCGAGCGTGTTTTAGTATATCTGTTATTCTTCTTTCCTAACTAACACTGAATATTACATTCGGCCCGGCCACCACGACTCTCCAAAATACCAACTCCATATAGGTGGTAGTAAAAACTTTTCTCCCTAACAATTCTGTACTGTGACTACACTCATCGACACCGGGAACTAATAAACACAGTATAATTTTCATAAAGCACCCATTGTTATTTCGTATTTGTCTGGCATTATTTTACTACATAATATTAAGCAATACGCAAAAAAATAACAACCGCCCCCTTACACTCCGGTGATTATTCGCGAATATCAGATTACGTTCTATCTAATTCTACCTTCTACATTTAAATTCATTCCGGAATTAAGCGAATGAAATTAACGAACACGGTTCCTGCAACATTTAATGATTCAACATGGCGGATAACATTTCTTGATCGAATCGACTTCCTATTTAATTCATTACGCACTAAGATACTGGTAGACGCGGATACATTTACATTTTCAAAAACATACACATTAAACACGCATATTATAGAAAAATTGCCCAAATGAATTTACAAAAAATGACCTACACCGCGTCATTGTTGAAGTTTCCATTTGGTCGGCAGAATGTAAATGTTAACATAACACGCATGTCAATAAACTACCATAGCGTCATTATCGTATTTACACATTTATTTTTAAATCGTAAGCGTGGGCCAGTGGGTAAGAAGGGAGGTTTAATCATCGACAGTTTTGGCGTTCGATCCCATTTGATTCTGCCACTTTATTTTTTTTTTTAAATTTACAACTTTCGCCAACACGGTATAGGGGGTGGGGGTTGAGAAAGAACTATAAGCCGTTTTTTTTGTAATTCGACGTCATGCAATAGGTACTAATTTCTCCCGTGCAACGCCGGGCGACGGGTTCCGCTAGTATTTTATAAAAAGGAAGAATAGGATACCAGTACTGAAATGTCCGATACAAGAAAAAATATTAATATTATCTTTAATAAAATCTATTTAATTCAATTATAATATATACAAGTAAAGGTTAATAGAATTTTTGTACCCTTATATGCTTAATTATTCCGTTATGTGATTTATGTGAGCGTGAGTTGGAATACAGAAGATTTTTATAAGTATGGTTTTACAGTGGTTGTGGCACTATGGTTCGTTTTTTTACCTTTATTTTATTTGCAGATTTGTGTAGAGGTCGTTGTGATTCCTTCCGATGTATGTTGGTCTGATTATCTGATTATTTGAATGGTGATTATTGCCACTGATATTTTTTATTGTTACTGAGTTGTTTAATTAAAGATTATTTGTAATAACTAAAATAGATAGATTAGATAAATGTCCTATTAAATGCAATTAATAGAAGTTCAATAAATAAACAAATAAAATCTGCTTTTACATAACAATAATAACCCTACGAGTAAAGTATGTAATCAATATACTTCTAATTCTTTTAATAAAGTTATATAATATAAATAATTAGTCTAATAAGTAACTAGTTAAATCAATAATTTTAATAAAAACGCAATATATAGTTATATATAAGTATAGAATATAAGACTACATTAAATAAGTAATTACATAATTTGATAAATAAAAGCAAAACCTATAGTAAATATATATATATATATTTGAATAAAATATTTTCTAATTAAATCCGTTTTACTTTCATTATAATATAAATTGCGAGTTTACATACATAATATTTTTATAATTATGGTTATGGAGTGGATGTGGTATTTTGGTGCGCTTATTTATCTTATTTCATCTTTACAGGTCCTTATATGCGATGATGGGATCTTTGTAATTGTGGTTGTTGAGAGTAATATCTTTATTGTGATCAGAGGCATTATATTACAAATATTAAAATATATATAGGTGTAATCAGTTTCTTATTGAATTAAGTTAATAGAAATTAAATAAATAAAATACTAGTTAACTGAAATAAATGGATTAATATTTTTTTCTGGAAATAGCTCCAGATAAGACATGAAGCCACTTGATGTAAGGAGCTTAACAAATACTACTTCAAGGTGTAAAACTAGCCAACGATAAGTTTCATATAGATAGACTCAGACTCAGAAAACAGCAATTCTTCCTCCTTTTTCAGAAACATCACCCATTGAATTTGAGGAGTAAAAGACAAAATAAGGGAAGCGAAAGTTACGAAACTGCCGAAATTGAACCTACTTTTTACTCTCTATGTATATAATATATTAAGTAGGTAATTTAATTTTTTTTAGTATAGTAAGAAAAATTGTGTCTAATTTTTGTTGTCATATTTAAGGGCTGCAACATTGCGACATTGGAAAAGGGACTGGAGCTTCGTAGAAAGCGCGGGACATATTAGGTTAGAGACTATTTTTGCACCCTGTGTGAGAGGGAGAGCCTAATGGTTGTTGCACCAGCCTAGATGTGGCATTTATTAATAGTTCTTATTGCTGTACATGGAAGTGAAACATGGACTATACTGGCAAATCATGAAAAGAAGCTCAATGTCTTTGGAATTAAATATTTAAAAACTATACCTGGAGTAACTTTGCCAGATATACAAAAAAATGCAAATATCAGAAAAAGGCTAAATATTAACAGATCCATCAACGACGTTATTCGAACAAAGATGAACATGGTTTGGACATGTTTCTACCACATTCCATTTATGTAAAGAAAGCATATAAAGAAGATTTAATATAAGAAAAATCCAGCGGACGACCATTAAATAGATGAAACGACCAGATAAGGAATGACACTTGCATGTCGCTTCTGGCAGCTGAGAAACTGGCCCAAGACCAGGATAAGTGGTGCAATTTTGTTTTCAAGCATGTCGCGAAGCTCTCAGGAGTATGCGAATAAGTCAAGTATATGATTACTTTACTTATAATATATTACGTATATACCTTTTGTTTAAGTATTTATGTCAACAGTGCTCAACAGATGATTAGAGCTAAGTAGTAGTATAACAGGCTGAAATGAAGCGCAAACGTTTCTGTATAGCTCACTTATCAGTAGTATATTTTTATAGCCGGACAGCAAATTATTAATCTTCTTACCAGCAGGGGAAACACAAGGCCAGTTGTAGTTTTGAAAAGTCAGCGCACACGGATACGCGCACTCTGGCCCACAAAAGGTGCATGAGCATCCATGTCGGCATTCTCCGGTAGGGGCACCTCAGAGAATTAGCAATAAATTAACCCCTTCTAAAAGAGAAGGTAAAGCCTGGGAGAATGGACTTCCTAAAACTGCACAGAACGATACCTTAGCTCAACAGAAAGAAAGCTACTAGCAATATATAACACATGCATACATAAATCAAATATATTTACGTATCCGTTTTCAATAGTTCAGCTGTACTGCGTTCAAAACCAATGGAATATTTAGAAATCAGCAAAATGTTTCGGCGAGTTTAAAATGATTCAAACGTTAGAAGCGTTTAACTGGAAACTAGTTTGCACGTAGTCGTACACAACATCTTCATTTTAGACCACAGATGAGAGTTGTCCGTTAATTAGCAGAATTTCTACTTTATTATTAATTGGTCTATGTAAGAATTGTCATCAAATGTCATATTTCGTGATAAAATGGAATTTATTCGGCCTTTCTTTAACGATGTGCGATAATAGTACATTTATACGAATTTACGCTTGTTTTTTGTTCCAATTCCTTATCGTTGACTGCACCGAAACATATCCTGACATATTATCATGTTTTGTATGGCGCCTTCCAACCAATTTTCTATTGCCTTTTGAAAAATCAAACTGGCTGACATAACTCAATATGGTAGACGAGCCCATCTAAGCAGTCCTATAAAAGTTATTAACCGTTGTGATTTTGTTAAACTGGTCATCGATTTGAATTTGATTGTATACATTTATACGGTCAATTTTCGTAAACCACTTAATTTCTGCTAATGAATACTGTAGTATGTTTTCATTGTTTGGAATAGGATATGATTTGCACCGATTTTATAATTACCACAAATTTCAAAATCACTATTCAGCTTTCTTATAACAATTAATGAGTGGGATGAATCCAATTTACTTATATTAATGGACTCTGTTGGAGAATACCTTCTTCCACCATGTTACGTAGTTTATTAACTATGCTGGGCGGTAGATTAATAGGAAGTCTTCAGCTTTTAAAATACGTACGCTGTATTGCTACGTCTTTAAAACTTATGACTGGCAATATAATTTTCTAAAGTTTCAGTTTCAGTTTCAAAGCATTAATCGGGCATGTGTTATAAATATTAAATAAATAATTTGCTATTAGACCATGCCCTTCTTACACCATCGACAACCATAATAGTTTCAAATATGCATTTTATTTTAAAAGAGGATCCTAGTGTTTCTATATAAGTTCCATCAAATTGTTTTAATTTTAATAGACTTTAAAATTCTGATTTTGAACATCGTTCACAAAATTTCTTCGGAATACGCGCTACTTCGATTCCAGTATCTATTTGCATTTTAAAGTGTACGCCATTCACTTCAATTTTCCTTTGTGTTTTTATTTACTGAGGAAATAATTGGTCCTATCTTTTAGAGGGACATCTTTTATTTCGATAGTTTTTACATTAAGTTGAAATACGGTTTGAAAGTGATTTTTCTTTTTACACTTATTACATATTTGTCCGATTCCCCGTTTAATTCATGCAATGTTTGCATTTTTATTTTGTTTTGTTTATCGTTTTGTATCCATATTTTCTCATAGAATTTCTTCTTTTTTTGTTGAACTTTTCAATTAACTTCTCTTGTATGAAGTCAATACACGTTTTTTTTACAGCATTTGGTTTATCTATAGACGTTCTAGAATTTTAACTCTATATGAAGTGTGGTCCATACCTTTTACTGATCGAAGTTAAATTTATTCCTTTTAGACAGTAATGCCTTCTTACCATAGAGGATGAAATTTGCAATATCTACCCAGGCGAGTATAAACTTATGTACCCGTCGCGTCGCTGGGAACCCAGGTTTTTGAACGTCTGTAGACACAATCACTCGGACGCTGATATAAGTTAATAAGGATGTTTATTGATGTAGATTACTTTGACCTTTCATTTAATCAGAGGAGAAAGAGTACGAAGACTTTAACATGTGAGCTGACACATCAGAGAGAGAGAGAGAGAGAGAGAGAGAGAGAGAGAGGAGGGGAGAGAGAATGAAGGAGAGATAGAGAGGGTTAAGAGAGGTAGACAGATAGACAGATAGATTGTGTCGCGTTTCACCTAGCTACATTGTGCACGCCTTCCATACCCTCAATGGGGCTAAAATAGGGAACGACGGGTTTCACGTCTTCTTTGCTTAAAGTGTCGTCAGGAAAAGGATGAATTCTCTCTCCCCGGAAGTCACGTGATTTAGTCGACTTCTGTTTCTGGGTCACGTCTGACCCCTAGGTGTCATTAAAACTTTTCCAACATTTTTTATCTAACACTAACCTGCATAGATATTTCCTGATGGAAATGCCAAGAATTTGGCTCGTTCATCTATAGGCAACTTTATCCAGATTGAATAGTTTTTCAAAATTATTTCTTTGTTTCATACAATACCAGGTTTAAGATTTGAATCATATATGTCATTAATAAAATCTTCATCATGGCTTCGCAATCTGCGCTAGCTGATTATACGTCGGTAATTTTTTTCTGTTTTCCCGGTACATGTATCTCTCATAAATCTTTCGTTCTGGTAGGTGCTTCGAAACATCTGCTAGTTCAGGTTCTTCAGAATTGAAAGAGAATCCTCCTGTCGCGGTGCCTCTCACCCCGTCTATTTTTTAGTAACAAGGCGTTAAGCCACGCCCCCGCCCCCCCCTAATACAGCAGATTCCGACGACAAACCTGTGGAAAAATTCCCCATGTAAATTTTCCGTTTGTTCGTCGATCGCGAACACCCACGGATTATAGCTGTGTAACATTCTTTTTCCCACCTGATGGAAAAACCGAACTTAAAGAACTAGTCGAAATTAATGTAAATACGGCTACACAACACGTCAGCTACGTTAAACCGTAATTAGCTCGGTCAATAATTAACCCCAGTCATTGTTGTTTATTTCGTGGATCATCAAACGTCATATCCCTTCTCAGAAATAGGTTCAGCCACTTTTTTCTTCATTCAGAGCTAGCAAGGAGGTAAGGACCCCCTCATCCAGCGTTAGACTGTGATCAGTCGACCAGCTCAGTAGGAACAGCAGCAATATCTCTGCCCCCAGCACCTGATCCAGATTATACACAGACTCCTACAGCTCCAACTCCTGTCTGTAAAGCTCCAGCTCCTCTCCTGCCTCTTATTCTCGCAACTCCGACTCCTTAAACTCCAGCTTCTGCAGCGTTTGCTCCAGCTTCTACTCCAACTCTTGCAGCTCTAACTCCTACCTCTCAAGCTCCAACTGCTTTCCTCCTCTTTGTTCCTGCAACACCGGCGCCTTTCCAGTTCCCGTCGACGTCATACACTTGCTTATTTCTGCCTATCCAGCTTTTGGCCACGTCCACACGGAGCGGACCTATCTGAGGTTCCTAATTACACCCTAGGGACGTCCATATAAAACATTGTGTGACGTCGTCCCATGCTGTCCAGATTCCAGAGACATAATACCTCTCGATCCAGTCTTTCAAACCCAGCTCCAGTTACTTCACGCAATTGCGAAACTTTCAGCCACATTTCGTCGAACTTTGCCGAATTGAGTTCCACCTTCTTCATCTTGATACGCATTTTCAGATGATATTGGAAATGCGAACAAGCTAGAAAGCTGTAACGGTATAATCTCCGTAACCTTTCTTCTGTCGCGTTAACGATATCACGCCTCTCATAATGGCTATCAGACAAAGAAACACCTTGTTTTCCTCAACAATTGTCGGCTCTCAATTGCTACAAATCGACACAGCTTCAAAGACAAAGAGCTGTCTGTTCAACATGCGAACTGTGTAGTCTTCAACTAACTTACACAACGGGCGAACGACAGCGCAGTGATAGAAGATGTGACTAATAGCCTCTTCTCGATCACCGCAACGAATATAATTAGGTGTCTGAACAATATCTGGTGCGGAAAATTAGTTGTCGACCCAGAGGGCATTTCTAAATATCATTCAGGTAAGTGATGCCTCGTAATTATCGAGACATTTCAACCTAGGCGCTCATTACCATATTAAGCGAATACCCCCATCCCTTCGTAAAACCGAACTCCTCAATTACCATCTCGAACGGATCCCCTAACTATTACCGGATATACTTCCTTTCGGGTCCACAGATTTGTGCCAGAGAGGCATCCTGTGAATCGTAAGAGACACTTCCAGGCTAATCAACACTCGTAATATTAGAAGCACTCGTTTCAGGGCATGTATCTCCACTCCACATGCAAGTGCACACTTTTTAAATTCGAAAAGGTTTTCTTAGTGTCTCCTTTCTAAAATACAGTTTCCCTAACACGTTGTACACATTCAGTCAACGTAGTTTAGACGAAGCATATGTTGACAAATCTCAACGCTTAGTATATCAAGACCGCCTTAAGACAAATGGACGTAACAGATCCCACGACATGCCATAAGTTGTTTTCCAAGCCACAAGAACTTGAAAATAGTCTGATCTAACACGAATATCGTAGAACACGGGAATGAAAGTACAGTAAGACGATAAAAGATGAGCGAATAAATGTGTAAACAACACACTTCCGCCCCCTTCAATGTAAGATTCCAAATAAACTGCGCTCCTAATCGATTTTAATACTTCCGACCAATCCTTCTCTAGGTGGAGGTCAGGACCAAACACATCCGTACGGCTAAATGGCTTGTTGACATCTAGCTAAGATCTTAGTCAAAATTTAAAACTCTGTATTTAACATAGATAAGGACCTAAAATTACATATACCATCCCCCATCACTTTGGTTCTTGTAAAGCTATTTGCTGACACCTCTGGTAAAACACTAGAGAATAGACCCGTTTCCAAACTAGGCGTTAATTAACACAGCCGACAAGGGGACAAAAATGGGTGACAACCTCAAATATACCTCGTTGGGCAAATCATCGATCACAGAAGATTTATCCAGCATGATATATTTCAGAGCTTCACAGATTTTATTGTGAAAACTTGGACAATCTAAAAACTCTATACACACTCTTATTATTAAGAACCGGTCAATGTAACTCGAAAGTTGCATTGAACTGAAGCCGCTACTAGCTGTCCAAATCCATACTACGCCACGGAGTTTTCATTCCAGAATTTGTCGTCAAATCAAGCTTCTCCACAAACTCATGAAATAGTTTAACATCCCGGTTGCTGTTTGTACGCATAGAAGGATTACTCCTTCGATCTAAATCGCTATACCGGACCATGTTATCGTCTCCCGCTAGAATTACTTGACCAGTTGTTTTTATGAATGGCTTGAACCGTCGAAAAAAGCAAAACATTCACTGTAGCTATTGGATGCATACACCCTAATAAGTCGGAACACCATATCCTTTATGCTAACACTCGGAACGCACATTTTGACTTCCGGATCAGAAAAGAACACGGGGCACACGACGTATTCAAAGTATGCTTTACTATCCAGGAAATTGCCCCTGGGGAAGAATCATGATATGCTGAGTAGAGATGGAAGTGTCTAGGCAGCACACTTTCATACTCACTCGGAATTAAGTGGGTCTTATTAATACAACAAATATCCACACCAAGAGGTTGAAGGTCAAACTTTACGCGAAGTATCCTTCAAGCCACAGCCATTACAATTAGTTAGTCTGAGTGTTATTATGGTATCTTAGGAGTTGGCTCCCGAAACGTACATTGACGGTGCCATGGCATCAAGGGCCTGCCCGATAAATCATATTCTCATCTAAGTGGAGATAATACCATGCCGGAACACACCACGATTATAACACTAGAACATTACTTTAATAGTCTTATAAAGGGAATGATGTAACATAATGTGGACCTTCTCTAAACAACATGTTAAAATATTTATTGGGAGTCGTTTGAGGAGATGCAATATCGAAAGCAGAGTTTTCCTCCTCTAACATTCTCCAGACTCCCTTTGCATCTTCCCTTATCTTACTACAGTTACAAATCTGATTACTTTAGGAAAGTTAAGTTCAACTTGCAGTTCATTCGCTTTCTTAAATTGGATTAGTTTTTCAAATCGCCAAACGTTGTATAGGATGTCCTTTTATGTGTTGTTCCAGATCCCAAGTCACCACACAAATTACTTTTCCAAAATGAAAAGATGGTCATTTCCCCCTTATTTGCCTTCACAGACTATTAGAGAGAGTCAGGGAAGGGAAGAAGAATACCCGCCCTCAAGCGTGCAGGGAGAGATGGATTTGTGTGTTTATGATGTAAGAGTAAAAGGGTGTGCAGTTTGATATGTTTCTAGGTAAAGGGTGTGTGGATTTAAGTGTGTAGTACGGACATTCAAAAGCGGAAGGTTTCGACGAAGGTTAGTATAGAGGGGAGTTGCTTCTATAGAAGTGGATTTTGCTTTAGGAGGGGATTTGATAGGAATCTCCCAGTTTAGGACCAATTGGCTCCACGATCTTTAGGCCCAGATGCTATCATAATTTTTCTTTTAGGTTTACAGCTAAGGGTGTGTTTGTCTTCTTTTGTGAACAGTCCATGGTGAGGTAGCCTACTGTGCCACCGGACAAACAAGAAAGCCTTCTGACTGCGACGATTAAAGGAGTTTTTCACCCATTCACCTTCAAATAATTAATGGAATACTCTAAGGTATTCTTGTTTAATAGAATATCAAAATTCCAGGATCTCAGTAGATGGTCGTACTCTATTGCTACAATGTCCCCATATCTTAATAGAAAGGTCTCTAAGTGCTTCCCTTGAACATGAGGATGAGCCTCAAATACTTAGACTATTGTACTACGCCTTCCCATGTATTTCAATCTGAGTATGTAGTCGTTTGTAATTATTTCTTGTTGTGACAGCTTTCTGCAATCATCCTCCGAAGAGAACACAGTATTCCAGATGTTATACCCTCGTGTAATTCTTTGGGGTATGAATCGCTCTTTTAGCGATTAGGTTCAGCACAATTTCCTTTAAAGCTCTCATCAGCTATCCTGTCTTAGCAACAACAAGCATAAGTTACGTGTTTTTTTAAATTCTTCCGAAGCAATGAGATCGACTAGTACCCATTTCTCGATTACCATATCGAGGTATTTTTCCGCTTCTTTGATAAACTTATATTGATTTCCGATCACAATTTTGATGTCGTTTTCCAGAGACTAAGAACTGAGACAACAGTCTCTTTCGCTTGTTCTAAGCGTGCTGGAATATCGATAACAGAAGACTCGAGGCTATTTTCAACCATGGCTGGTAATAAAAAGTTTACCAGAAAAAGGTTAAGTTCGTTTTCTTTCCAAGAGGAAAGCAAAGAAGGAAAAACGAGAAAAAGGCATTAGCAATAACAAATAACAGTACACAGCCGTAACACAAGAACGAACTTACAGATCGAAGAATTGATAAGCGTAGACGAACGTAGCAGAAGAGACGCTGCTATTCCTTCTGTACTCAATCGTTATGTTGAGGGTAAGTACTCGACTGAGCTCTTATCTCTGATTCCCTCCTGTAAAACATTCACAGCAAGAACTCGTCAATCTACAACCACAGCAAATAACTTTTCTTTTCTATTCTAAAGAACATCCCATCTGTGGAACAAAATACTATGGGGCTGCTTCCCAACTGACTACAACATGGCCGTCTTCAAGTCCAATGTTAATAAATACCTGTTGAGTTGTTTCCTTGGATAATAAAATTCGACCTATTCCACCCATCCTTTTCAATCCTCCAAAAGTGTTGGTCATCGGCCAACTAACCATATTTTTACCCCTCATCTCCCAGTGAGCACCGGGTCTAAATAAGCCGTTATTCATTAGTAAAAGCAAGCACAAAAACCAAGAGAACATTGTATTTTACCAAAATTGGCACGGAAAAGTGAGCTCGCATATTAAACGTGCCTTTCGTTGTCTTTTCTTTTCTCTTTATGTCAGAGTGAAACCGGAAAACATTTCTAATAGCAGTCAATATATAGAAACCTATTATAATGGGGGGTTGGTGTCTACCTGTCTCTATGCCACATTTCTTAGATAAAAAAAGTAATAGAGGTGTCCCAAGACGAACCCAGCGAGGAAGGAAACTTCGCATAGAGCAAAAGGGCAAAAGCTCGTTCGATCTCTATTTTCAGTACAAATACGGACTTCGAAAGCGTGTCCGATTGATCCTTTCCGAGCGGAGAACTCATCCTTCTCTGAGGAGACGATGGATGTTTAGCATAGGCGGGAAGCGTGCATTCGTCGGTTGCACTACGCTCGATGCCATCTTAAGGACGGTGAGCGTGACTGTAGCAATAAATGCGTTCAGATACTTTTTTTCAATCGGAAACATTGAAAATTATTTTTATTTATAGAATAAATAATTAAAAGTATTTAGTTCGGAGAAAAGGATCAATGCTTATATCTACCGGAAATAATAACAAAAAATGCCCAGATTCTTTGATATTTAAAGAAACATTTGTATAGATTGACTATTTGCGCTCCGAAGAAATATTAAATAATCCTTCTTTTCTTTTTTTATATATTACTCTACCATTTTATTTATAAATGTTTTTTAAAATTTTAATTCTGACATCAACTTATTACACAGAGGCCAGATCAATAGTGGCAATAGTGTATGCCTTGTAAGATGAGTTCGTGTCGTGTAGTATATTACCAACCCCCTGGTACGACATTCGCCCTGGACAGGTTTAGCTTGCTTCACGCATAGGAAGGAGTTTCTATGGAATATTAAATTTACAAGCGGTCCCCTGTATATCCCGATTAGTGGAGATGACGACGTTAGGTTTTGCAGTTTTTTTGCAGGTGTCGCCATCCTCCCATATACAGCGAGCGCCTTGCATTCTCAAATAGTCACCCATCTGGTACTGGCTAGGCTCAACGTTGCTTAAGTTCGGTGATCTGATGAGAACCGGTGTGTCAACGTGATTATGCCGTATATGTAGCATATTGAGTTAGCCGTAATGTTTCGGAACTTAAGTACATACTATTTGTTTAATACAAAAGGTTATTTAAGTCTGATCGACAGGATTTGTTCCCGTGTTCACATGTCACCAAATGTGACTAGATACAGATATGTAATTTCTTTTTAATTTTGTTCACGCCATTAAAGCTTAAAAGGATACTGTGACAAGGGGCAGATTTATAGAAGACAACCTGAGTGGGGAGTTGGACAGTAAGATGCTTGCAGATGTTAGATTTAAATTTCTGCATGTTGGCACAGTCAGAGTAAGAGAAAACAGGAAGGGAGTTTCAAAGGTGAGCGGTTCGAGTAAAGAAACTATTAGAATAAAAGAATGTTGTAGTATACTGGGAAGCAGCCCGTTGTATTTTGTTCGACGGATGGAAAGTTCTAGGAAATAAACTTTATTCATGGAAGTCCCGTTTGGCTTTAGGTACACACAAGGAGAAAGGAATGTTATTTGCAGTGGCTTTAGCTAGACGAGTTCTTGATGTGAATGTTTTACAGAGGAGAGCTAGATATTGGAGCTCGGTCGAGCACCTACCATGGAAGTAACGATAGAATAGAGAGTGAAACTAGCATGTGAGAAAAGGGCTGTAGATTTTATATTCTAAATGGATGGACACAAGACAGAAAGCAGTCATAACAGAAACAATTAACGCTTTATTAATAAAATAATATATAGAGTGACTAATCCGCATTCACAATACTATATGGGTGCAAGTAGTCCCTTGCGTAATTGTGTCAACCGTTACAATTGTAACACGTAATTATACTGCCTTATTATATTGACAGTAGAGGAGATGCCTACTCAATTGCTGAATTGAGCAACTGCGCCACCCCACATTCCATCTATTGTTTCATTATTATCCAGACGCTACACAATAACCTATTTATAATTATTTGAGTTAAGCAGTTATTTAGCAACTAACACAAACGCACATGCCAGATCTACGCCCAGAGCAGCGTTCAGAAACGTACATATAAACGGACATACTTGGGCGCAACTGTCATGCTATAAATTGTATGCATCGGACATAAGGCAGGTTTTAAGTGTTAGATGTTTGTTTTCTGTTCGCAGTTAAACGAATGCCTCGACATTCAAACGTATTGCTAAGACCTGGGCGATTAGTTCTACTCCCTAGAGATCGTCTACCAGCTCTACCGTTTCAATAAACTCGATTTCAGACAAACTGAGCTACCAGCCGTCAATTGCAGATAAAAATCTGCTGTCTACAATTGTCTCGATGTATGCCAACATTGCTTCCTGTGATACAATTGATGACTCAAGTTCAACTAATTTCAACTGAAAATATCTAAAGTTTACCATCAAACTCTTTCGAAGAAAACAAAAATTACAGTAATACCAACTCACAGAAAGTAAAAAAAAAAAGTTCCTACAAGCACAGCACACAACCTACGAATGGATATTTGTTCGGGAATGTGGGTATGGAATTCTTTTTTGTAAGTTTTTGTAGAATTTTGCAGTAAAATATTGACGACATTTCTTACCTTAGGTGTCTCGTAGTGAACCGGGCGGAAATAAGTATACAACACATGCAAAAGGAAATAATAATAATAATAATAATAATAATAATAATAATAATACAAGCAAGGAGACCGGATATCATAATAGTCACCCAGAAAGAAAAATTCTGCCAAATCGTAAATTTTGCCGTCCCAGCCGACCACAGGGGGAAGACCAAGGAGACAGAAAAACGAAGCAAATACACTGAACTCGCCAGAGAATCGAAAGGGATATGAAGTATGAAGAAAGTAAATATAATACCAATAATCGTAGGAGCACTAGGAACAGTTCCGAAGAAACTGGGGAAAAGACTTGGAGAAATTGGAATCAAAGGGAAGACTGAGATCATAGAAAGGACGCCAATGATAAAACAGCTGACATTTTAAGGAACATCCTTGAATGCGGAAACCTTTCCACATAAGCTACGAAGACTAAATAATCACATGCAAGAAGCAATAGAAAGAAAACAAAATTACATAAAAAACACCACAAGAAGCCAAGAAACAGAAACTGCAACAAATTTCATAAACTACCCCCCCCCCCCAAAGTGATGGCATCAGCCTCGGCTGATACCACGCAAAACAGTCGTGAAGGGTCAAGGAGGATGGAAAGACCGAGGAGAGATAGCACTAACCAGACCTCAGATGGAAGAGGGCAGAAAGTACTGGGACATTGGAGAGGTTAATTGCTATCCAAATCCCAGAGAAGGCAAATGGTCGTTGCCAACGAGAAATCTATGGTAAGCGTCTGTGGTGATAACGTAAATTTACTTGCAGTAGATATCGAAAGAGGTTGAGAGCACTGGAAATCTGAGGAGACTTTTTGTCATTCAGACTCCAGGGAACACCACTGGTGATTATCAGTGAACAATCACTTATGACGACCTGTGTGAGAACTCCTAGTGAATAATAATAATAATAATAATAATAATAATAATAATAATAATAATAATAATGATAATAATAATAATAATAATAATAATAATAATAATAATAATAATAATAATAATAATAATAATAATAATAATTTCTGCAAAACATAGAAAAAGATTAGGAGAAATTGAAATAAAGGAGAATTGAACCGATAAACGCACCGCAATGATGAAAACAGTCGACATATTAAAGAAAATCCTCGATTGCGGAAACAAACCCATATAACCAACGGACCCTTACTCGCCCAGGGTAAGTCGAAATTTAAATAGAACAAAACAAAATATTAAAACATCACAGTGTGTAGAATACTGGAATCTTGGGGAGGCTGGAAATCTCTAGATACTTGTTGTTACTCAAACTTTATGGACATCACTTGTTATTGCAAGTGAGCCGTCACTGATAATGACTTGTGTGAAAACTCATAGGGAACGATCCCAAGTAACTGCAGACTAACATCCTGTTTACTAATCATTTGGAAAATCTTAACAGTAAAAATAAGAGAACATTTCTACCACTCCCTTAATAATCGTGGACTGGTTTCCGAAGAACAGAAAGGATGCCGGGCAGGAAAAGAGGTACACATGAATTGTTATATATAGATCAAATGATACTGAAAGAGGTCAAAAGCAGAAAAAAATATATATAGCCATGTCATTGAATGAGTACAAGAAAGTTTACGACAGCATGGATAATCGAGTGATTAAGGATGTACAAAATATCGGACAAGATTATCAATTTGATTAAAAGAACAATGGAAAGATGGATACTGGAACTGACAGCTTGGTGACAATACATAACTTATATAAAAATACAGGGAGGTATCTTCCAAGCAGATTCTCTATCACCGGTTCTGTTCATCATAGCCATGATACTATTCAATAGCCTACTCAGAAAATGTGATGCCGGATACAAGTTTACTGGCATCGAAGAACAATACATCACCTCATGTATATGGACGAGCTGAAGCTATTTGCCAAAAGCAAAAAGGAACTGGATTTGTTTTTGTACTGATGTGTATCCACTTATCAAGGTGCGGGGGCCACTCGAGGATAAGTGGTAAAGAGTTCACCAGTTGGGATATAATCACATCTACTGGCTCCCACGAGGGGGTCGAAACACAAATGGGTGGCGTGAGTCGAAGATTACTTAAGAATAATTGATTATCCAAGAAAACTGCTAAAGAAGTATTTGTTCACATTAGACTTGAAGACGAGCATGTTGTAGTCAGTTGGGAAACATACCGAATACTGATAAACACGACCAGAATCTAATGGAAAAGTCTGCACTGCTAAAGATGAAAAAGGGAAAACTGGAGATAGCATGTTGTATGGAACTGTCTAACCAAACTGAGATGAGGAGACGAGGCGAACATGATTCCCATAAATATTTAGGAATTCTGGAAGCAGACACCATCACATCAACAGAAATAAAAGAGAAGATTGGAAAAGAATACCTGAGAAGAACAAAAACACTTCTAGAAACTAAATTATATAGCAAGAATCTACTAAAATGAATAAAAACCTGGGCAGTATCAGTAGTAAGATATTCTGAACCATTCATAGGCTGGGCCAAAAGAAGAACTGAATTATCTTGACCAAAAAACTATGGATTATTGGCCATGCACAATGCATTACACCCGAAGGACGATACTGACAGATTCCACGTGAAAAGGAGAGAAGAGTGAAGAGAGCTGGTAAGTACAAAATATTGTTTGAATGACACAAACATAATTGGAAATGTACATAACCTAGAAGCACAGAAAAACAAATCATCGCAACAAGAGACACCGTCAAAATAAACAATACAGGGAACATATTAACAAGAAACAATACGAGAAAAGAAAGGTGGGAAGAAAAATAACTGCGTGGACGATTCATAAGAATGGCAAGAGACGAAACTCACAAAAACACCTGGGCGAGATTTAAACAGAGAAACAGGATCATTACTAACAGCTGCATAAAACAATACGATTAGAACTAATTATACCAATGCTAAGATAGACAAAACCCAGGAAAACAGCAAATGTAGACTCTGTGGGCAAAGAGACGAAACGGTAAATCACATTATAAGTGAATGTAGCAAACTATTCCCAAAAGAGTATGAGAACAGCTACAACTGTGTGGGGAAGACAATACACTGGGAACTATGCAAACGACTGCATTTTGAACACACAGACCAATGGCACCGAGAAAAATCGAAGGCAGTACTGGAAAACGGAAGTGACAAAATTCTCTTTGACATGGAAGTACAAACAGATAAAAATATATAAGCAAAGAGACTAGGTATCATATACGTATAAAAGAAGAAAAAAACTGCTAAATCGTAGACTTTGTCGTTCCAGAAAAACACAGGGTGAAAGTCAAGGATATAGAAAAGCGAAGTAAATACACGAAACTTGCCAGAGTACTGAAGGGGATATGGAACATGAAGATAGTTATCATAACACTAATAATCGGAGGAGCACTAGGAACAATCCCGAAAAAAGCTGAAAAAAATAGGATAAATTATGGTCAAAGGGAAGACTGAGACTATACAATGGACAACAATGATGAAAACAGCTGAAATATTAAAGAAAATCCTCGGATACGAAAACTACCTCACAAATACAACGAACGCTGACTAGCTACATGGAAGGTGCAATAGAACAATATAGAAAGAACACTATGCAAACCGAAGGGATCTGAAACTGCGGTAAAATCTCATAAATTATCCCTTAAACACCCCCCCCCCCCCACACACACATACACACACACTGACGGCACGAACCTCGGCTGATACCACACTAATGTTTGTGGAGGGTCAAGGAGGATGGACAGACCGAAAATAGAGAGCACTAACCAGACCTCCACTGGAAGAATGCGAATTGTACTGGGACCTTGGAGAGGCTTATTGCACCCGAAATCTCACAAGGCCAATGGTCGTTGCCAACGAGAAATCAAGGATAAGTGGCTGTTGCGAGAACGCAAAATAATTTGTAATGGTTATCGGAAGAGGCGGGAAGTGCGAGAAATTGGAAGGACTTGTTGTCATTCAGACTCCAGGGAACAGTACCGATTACTCTCAGTAAGCAATCATTTATGACGACCAGGGTCAGAACTCCTAGTAAGTAACAACAACTAAAACAAAAACAACAACAACAGTAACAACAACAACAACAACAATAATAATAATAATAATAATAATAATAATAATAATAATAATAATAATAATAATAATAATAATATAAAATCAAGGAACTTAGACAGTCATGGTAAATATGTAAGAAAAATCCCTTAATCTGACGCCTCCATCATCAGTATCGGTTGGTACCATAAACTTGTCGTGAAGCATCTGGGTGGAAGGAAAGATCAAGGACGGAGATCACCATTCAGACCTCTATTAGAATCACAAGGAAGCCTAGTGGCACTTAAATCCCAGAGAAAGCCAACAGCCGTTATAAACGAAAACTTTACGATAAATGAATGTTGAGATGATGCAAAGCGATTTGCAGCTGATCGAAAGAAGAGAAACGTGTTGGAAATCTGTAAAGACTTGTTGTCACTCGGAATTCAGGGAGACTCACTTGTTTTTGCCAGTGCCTTATACAGTAAATGTAGACTCTGTGGGCAAAACTACGAAACTGTAAAATACATCATAAGTTAATGAATAAAACTAGCACAAAAAGAATATAATAATAAAGATGACTGGGTTGAAAAAGTTATCAACTGAGCACTATGCCAATGCCCGAATGTTGAATATGCAGACAAATAGTACATGCACAAACTGAAACAAGTATTGAAAAATTAAAGACAACATTCCTATAGGATATGGAAATACAAACAGACAAACGCATCCAAGCAAAGACTAATGTGACTAGAGTCAGCAAGAAGAAAACACAAAACCATGCCGAACAATAAATTTCGCTATCCCAGGCGATCACAATATGAAGATTAAGAACACAGAAAATATAAGTAAATACACGGAGCCTGCCATAGATCTGAAGGAAATGTGAAGAACACTACTCTGATACAAATAATTGTGAGAACGCAAGAACAAAAATAGGATGGATTGAAATCGAATAGGCTATTGACAACATACAAATTATGGCACTGATGAAAAG
Organism: Sepiola atlantica; assembly: GCA_963556195.1. Lineage (NCBI taxonomy): Eukaryota > Metazoa > Mollusca > Cephalopoda > Sepiida > Sepiolidae > Sepiola > Sepiola atlantica. The sequence goes on along the minus strand of OY744517.1, from coordinate 168,510,310 downwards.
AGCTGACATGGTAAGAAAACATTCTAGAGTGCTGAAATCAACCAGGATAACCAGATGACACCGACCAACCACAGAGGAATTGAAATAGAATAGTGACAAAAAGACGAATTGAAGATAAGTAAAACGGCCAGAGAAGATGTATAAGAAAAATCCAATAATCTGACATTCCTTCTCCATCACCAAAAATTATTTTTAAACACCCCCATGGAATAAAAATCGGTTTGTACTACGGAAAATAGTCGTGATGGTTCTGCGACGGTGTAAAACCGACGAAAGAAAGCACCACCCAGAAATCCATTTAAAAAGGCACGGAGAGTTCTGCAATCGTTAGGAGGCTTATTGTCACTCAAATTTCAGAAAAATAGCAAACGGCAGTTATCAGCAAAAATTTAATAGTAACAGCTGTTGCGAGAAGACAATGTGATTTTTAAACATATTTTCACTCCAAATAAGGCACACTACTAGTGAGACGTAAGGGGCTATCGTGAATTAAGGGCCAGATTTATAGGAGCATCCTAAGTGGGGACTTGTGCAACGAGTTTTTTGTTCACATTGCATTTAAATTTATGCATGTTTGTACGGTCGAGGAAACAGGGAACAGGTAGAGAAATTTGAGGAAAAAAGCTATTAGAGTAGAAACCATTTCTGGAATCGGGAGACCTCTACAGTGAATGGGTGGGATTTTGTTGCTTGTCGGTGATGGTGATAAAAACAGCTGACAGTACTGGAAGTCTTGGGCGACATGTCACCCCCCCCCCGCGGGTAAACCGCTTGTTATTGTCAGTGGGCGTCCTGTGAGATATATTAGGAGTACGGAAAAGTAATAATTACTAAATATAATAATACCAGCACAAGGAAAGTAGATATATAAAAAGATACTATAACCCCTCCCCCCGAAAAAAACACTCAGTGAAACCATCATCGGTTACTTCCTCAGATTGTGACTCTAGAGGTTATGGGAGGATTGAGATAGCGAGGTGGGTTATCATCATCGATACATCAAATGGAAGGTTATGGTGAAAAATAAAATCCCGAGGAGGCTTACTTTCATTCAAATTTCATTCAACTAGAACACTATGGTAAACAGCGAGCGCGAAAAGACGAAGTGAGTTGCAGTGGTGATGGAAGGAAGCGAAGAGTAATGGAAATTTGTGAGATTTATTGATACTCAGATTCCAAGGAACACCACCTGTTTTTTTCTAGTGAGTGATCATTGGAAGTGATACGTGATATAAATCCTAGTGAGTAAATAATATTATTTGACAAGCAGGAAGCACTCACTCCTGACTCAGAAGCACCTGGGTCCAGTGGAAGAGACTCAACTGTGAGAACGGGAATGGGGCGATCCTAAGTTTCTATGGCCAGATGGGGATGCAAAACCGACCCAACCATCTGGGAATATAGAGAGAAGGACCATACGATGCTGCACTGGTTGGGCAGTCGAGAGTAGACAAGACAGTGCAGCATCGTATGGTCCTAGAGGACTAACAACACTCCGTGAAACTCCCACAGTTACTTACCACCCCTACCCTCTCCTCTTTTTTCATAACGATACTTGTCAATTGATTTTTTTAATAAATAAAATGAACTTTTCAACAATAACTATTTAAATCTTTCAAAAATAATTGTCAGATACGTATCTTTTAAATGAATAAAAACGAATGTCACTTTTAAGTCGATACCGACAGAATTCTATTTAAGACGGTTTATTCGATTTTGGAACAATTCATTTTGAAATGGGTAAAATAAAATGTTTTTCGCACTTAGCAACACCAGCTAATAAGTATTTTTAAAAGTTTAATCTTTTGAAATCGGAGGAACTAAATATTTTAAATGTGTGTTGAAAGTAATAACTTGCGTCTAAACATCTGCCATGTTATTATTATTATTATTATTATTATTATTATTATTATTATTATTATTATTATTATTATTATTATTATTATTATTATTATTATCATCATCATAATAATAATAATAATAATAATAATAATAATAATAATAATAATAATAATAATACAGATTTCAATAAACCTATATAAAGAAATAACAGCAAATAATTTCTAAGAATGAAATGATAGCTTAATAGGAAATGTAATACTCTACACCTAATATGCATTGAATAGTTTTTTCTTTTTCTTCTTTTTTACTAATGGATTATCCAGGTCCGTGACCACTCTATGATAAGGGTTAAAGAAATTGTCAGTTTGACGATGATCGTCATCACGAGAGGATTAGAAACAATGCGTGAAATGGCCAGAAGATTACCTAAGAGTAATTGACTATCAAATATGGCGACTCAACAAGTATTTATTTACATTAGATTTGAAGACAACCATATATATCTTTTTTTTAAATAGTTTTACCTCTTGATGTTTGATTAATTTTCGGGTGAGCCTTCATCTTTCTTCAGCCAGTCGAAATACGAAATCCAGTTAGAATTCAATCTTTATCCCCCAAACACGTGTATTGGATATATATATATATATATATATATATATATATATATATATATATATATATATATATATATATAAAGGGAAAAACGGAAATTGACCGCAGATATACTAATATATAATGTACGAAAGGCATATGAAATAAGGAAAACGTGGATGAAAAGAAATAAATAGGACGGAACAACTAAGAACGGTTAGTTAAAACATTTATTTATATTTTCTGCGATTTGTGAGGAATATTGAAGTCGATGACGAACGATTTAAAATATTACGAGTCAAACGCACATGGCGTGTGAATGTTGCGACTTAGACCTATAGGAATAAACATCTCCATTTGTAGTCCAGGCAAAATAAGGTTCGACTTGGAACAAATTGCAACAGAATTTTTTTCACCACCAGGCATTCCCATGAGGTGTCTAGAACATCATACTAAAAGTCCTAAGAAATCAACGTTGAGGAAATATGTCTAATTTGCATAAATCCAAGATGGCCGCCAATTTTCGATAATTTGCCACATCTCCGCATTTAGATGTCATAATTAAGTGATTTGAAGTGCTAAAATGGTGTTTTTGAACACAAGGATTTACGTAGAATAGGTTACATTTTTATTGGATAAAGAATTTATAGCCAAAAATCCAATATGGCCAGAAAATATTGAAAAATGTTCACATGCGTGGTATCCGAAACATAGGCAAACTGAAATGTGACTGTTTTGCTGCCTCATGTGACTAACTCTTGACTAACTTTATATTATAACTTTATTATAACTTACTAACTCTTGATTAACTTTATATTATAACTTTTTATATTTAACTATTTATTTTATAACTTTATATATTATTTTTGTTTCTATTCCAGGGTAATTAATCTGAGATTCAGCAAACATTGACAATGGAGAAGTGTCGCATCTGTAATGAATCAATCTCTGTCGGAAAGGCGACAGTTGTTCTTCGAACAAAAGGCAGCGATGGCGTGAATCGTGCAAGTAGTCAACGTGGTAGCGATTTGGTAGTGAATCCAGGAGAGACACTACACGTAGAATGTCGCCGCAACTATTGCAAAGCAGAAAACATTGCACGTGACCTAGCAAGGCAGCAACAACCACCAAAACCCCGCTGTGAGCTCCGTTCTGAACTACACTTCAATTTTCAAGAACACTGCTTGTTGTGTGGACAGTCAGCTAAAACTGGTAGGAAGCAAAGAGAACTGGGTGTTTTCCCAGTTAGGACAGAAGACTTTCAGAAGAGTATCCTTCAGGTTTGTCATTCTAGAAATGACGAATGGTTTGCAACAGTATTAGGCAGAATAGCATCGGTGAATGACCCACACGCAGCGGATGCAATGTATCACCAGCAGTGCAGTAGCAACTTTAGGACAGGGAAAAACATTTTTACTAAGCACTCTTTAGACACCAGTAGTACTGGAGACAAATCAAAGAGGCTCAAACTCGGAAGGCCTGAGATAGACGAGAGAACGTCAGCGTTCCTGGAAGTGGCTCAGTACTTAGAGGAAAATGACGAGGAGCAAACCACCATACATGACCTTGTTCTCAAAATGTCAGTTTCTTCAGAACACAGAGCATGAACCTTACAGTGCTAAATACATGACAACTAAAATAAAGGAGCACTTTGGCGAGAGGGTTTTAATGACTGTGCTGAGCACCAAAGAATGTGTGGTCACATTGCGAGATACAGCAAGCTCAATCCTCTATGCATTCCACAAGCAACAGAAAGCTGAAAATATTGAAGATGACAAGTTGAATATTATTGAAGCTGCTGCAAAACTCATTGCCAGTGATGTAAAGTCCATGGAAACCCCAAAGGATTTCTATCCAGACACGGGCGACATTGCTGATTCTGCTAGCTACATTCCAAACTCATTGCAATTACTGCTTAGGACTATGTTGGCTGGCAAAAATGTTGGTGTAAAACTTGCTTCGATTGGGCAGGCCATAATGCAAGCCATACGACCAAGGGCAATAATAACCCCTCTTCAGCTTGGCCTCGGTATCCAGATGCACCACCATTTTGCGTCACGTCTTTTGGTGGACACGCTTCACGGGCATGGGTTTTCATCTTCCTATGCTGAGGTCATGAAATATGAACGGAGTGCAGCTGTTGTACAAGGTACTGAGATCCCTGGGTATTCCGAAGAGCACCACATAGAGTATATTGCCGATAATGTGGACCATAATGTGGCAACAATTGATGGCACAGGGACATTCCATGGAATGGGCATTATAGCTACTGTTACACCAGAAACAAAAACAAGCAAGGCTGTCCCCACAGTCCATGTGACGGCTAAAGAGATTGCTGCCATTGGTCGCATCAGCATTCAGTACTTCAAAATTCCTCCAGCATTGGAACCTATCATCTACAATCCACTGGTTCGCACGACAGAAGAGGATCCAACATCAGAGTTAGATATACTGTGGAAGACATCATTACTTCTCCACTCTCCAAGGCCATCATGGTCTGGCATGATGCAGTTCCTGCATCGAGGTCAACACCCAGGAAAAGCTTCTGTGACATTCCTTCCAATGATTGACCTTGATCCCAGTCATGCTTCATGTATCTACTCTACAATGAAGTTTGTGTCTACCCAAGCTCAACTATACGACGTTACTCCAATCCTCACATTCGACCAACCCTTGTACTGGAAAGCTTTAACGATTATAATGTCTCAACCAAATGACAGTGATCTCAAGCGCATAGTCATCAGGCTTGGGGGATTTTACATGCAGATGAGCTTTCTTGGGAGCATAGGTCACCTAATGGCAGGCTCGGGACTGCAAGAGTTGCTCGAAGTGGTATATGCTGGAAACACAGTGCCCCACATGATGACAGGCAAAGCTGTTTCCAGAGCAGTGCGGGGACATATGCTGGTAGATGCTGCACTGAACACCATTTTGGTCGCTGATGCCTACAATGTGCCTGTGCCAACCAAAGACACAGTTCAGGAACCACAAGTGGCAACTGCTGATACTGAGACAGATAATGTAGAACCACAAGATATTCCTTCAGATACAGTGACGACTGACATAACTACAGCAAGTGAATTGTATGACAGAGCAATGTCCTCTTCCCTCTCAGTGGAAGAAGTGTGCTCTGCAAAAGTGTTGCAAAGAATCCAGGCTGAACTTGACAACAAAAAGGAAATGATGACTATGCCAACAGCAAAACTCTGGTTGCAGTATCTCAACATGGTGGACATCTTGCGGAAATTTATTAAAGCTGAAAGAACAGGGAACTGGAGCTTACACCTCCAATGTGTGCACGATATGCTTACCTACCTTGCCGCTTCTGGACACCGACTGTATACAAAGTCTGCATATGTTTACCTGCAAATGATGACCGAACTACCAAATACACATCCGGATGTGTATAAGAAGTTCCAAGAGGAATACCACGTTGTGCGGCGCAGTGATAGATACTGGGCAGGGCTCTCCACAGATCTGATCATCGAACAAGTTTTGATGAGAAGTATAAAGACGCATGGGGGCCTAACTCGAGGAAAAGGGATGACAGAGACTCAGCGCTTACTGTGGGTCCTATCCATGCCAGCATGCGCAAACATCAACGATGCAATGCAGAAGTTCAGCGGGGTCTCCTACGAAACCAGCGACCAACACAAAGATATTTCGAAGGCTAGACAGGCCAGAGATGTGAAGGACACCCTCGATCTTATCAGCTATCTGAAGGAAAGAGATCCATTCAAGGAGAATACCTCACTTCACAACATTGCTAATGGCATGGCCGCTCAGGACGGAGTCAATGTTGACCAAACAAAAGAAATTGGAGAAAAGATTCTTGTGAGCATGGCAGGGAAATCTGTGGAAGAGTTCACCTTCCGAAAAGCCGATGAAGCAATGACACTTGCATCCAGATCAACTGTCAAAGTCAGAGGGGAATCTGTAGTAGTGGATCCACAATTGGTGTTCCAGCGACTGGTAATTGTAGGTGAACGGTGCAAAGACTTGTCAACGTTATTCAAGTTCGAACTTTGTAGCCACCCTCCTGCCTTATTTGACTCGTCATCCCTTCCCTTGCAGGCCAATAAGGCAGTCCTTGCTGATGTTCTGTGGAAGTCTATAGATGAAGAACAACGTGAGCCGAGTGTAGACCAAGTCCAATATGTCCTTGATGGCGGCGCGCTACTCCATCGGATTCCCTGGCCAAGAGGTTCCACATATAATAGTGTGTCAGATTTATGTCAGATATGTGACACAGAAATATGGAGTTGCTGTCATTGTTTTCAATGGCTACAAAGATGAACCCACAACTAAAGATGCCACACAACAAAGAAGAACAGGAACCTGCTCTAGTTTGACCGTAAGCTTTGCTGGTGATATGATCATCCAATCCAAAAAGGAGGACTTCCTGAACAACAAGGCAAACAAACAGCGCTTCATACATTTTCTCAGCGACAAACTAGAAAGGGCTGGATGCAGCACAGAACACGCAAAGCATGATGCTGATGTCCTCATTGTTCAAACAGCCCTTGCCTCTGCCAGCACAAGAGATACCGTTCTCATTGGTGACGACACAGATTTGTTGGTCCTCCTGTTGTATCACGCTGATATGACCGAAAACGAACTGTTTCTGGTATCAGAGTCAAAGCAAGCCACCAAATCGAGAAGGGTGTGGTGCATAAAGCAGTCGAAAGAGTTGCTGGGTCCTCAGATTTGCGACTATCTGCTCTTTGTCCATGCTATTCTTGGCTGCGATACCACTAGTCGCCTGTTTGGATTGGGAAAAGGTTTGGCAGTGAAGAAGGTGAAGACTGATTCCCTGTTTCGTGAGCAATCAGGAATATTCCACAAATCAGGGCAAACACCGGAGGACATAACTGCTGCAGGAGAGAAAGCTCTGGTATCACTGTACGGTGGTACCAAAGAGGAAGGACTGGACAGCTTAAGCTACAAACGGTTCTGTGACAAGATTTCCAAGAACACATCTTCCGTGGAACCACAAGCTCTACCCCCAACATCAGCAGCTGCAAGATTCCATAGCCTCCGTGTCTATTACCAGGTAATGGAGTGGAAAGGAACATGTGTCAACATGAAGCCACAAGATTGGGGATGGCACCTTGTGGACAAAAGGTGCATGCCTATACAGACAGATCAGCCCGCAGCACCACCGGAGATACTGGATGTCATCTGTTGTAGCTGCAAGAAAAACTGCAAAACAAGGAGGTGCACATGCCAAAAATATGGTCTCCATTGCACTGCCGTGTGTAGAGAATGTCGTGGTACAAGTTGCTCTAACTCACAGGTGCCAGATTTGTCAGATGATGTAGACGACGATGCTTAAGCCGGATACCACAAAGTGGCACAACTGGAATTGACACTATTGAAATGAATATTGATGATCTGTTGTTGAAACACAGGCTTACTGTTGTTCATGAGTATGATAACAAACTTATTTATGGCTACAATTGTGTTTTCCTACATTTCAGTAGGCCCTAGGTTAACAAATGTACCGAAAAAAATAAAATGTTGAGCAAATACATTCTAAAAATAGACATTCTTTCCAGCATATTGGATTTTTGGCTATAAATTCTTTATCCAATAAAAATGTAACCTACTCCACGTAAATCCTTGTGTTCAAAAATACAATTTTAGCACTTCAAATCACTCAATTATGATATCTAAATGCGGAGATATGGCAAATTATCGAAAATTGGCGGCCATCTTGGATTTATGCAAATTAGACATATTTCCTCAACGTTGATTTCTTAAGACTTTTAGTATGATGTTCTAGACACCTCATGGGAATGCCTGGTGGTGAAAAAAATTCTGTTGCAATTTGTTCCAAGTTGGGCCCTAAAATGTGCTATATTGCCTGGACTATTGTATTAAAAACATGATAAGTACGGACTCTAATTCAGGGGTTACTTGCCTGGAAATGTTCTTATTTTCTTAGTTTATATACGAGCACTGAAGATAGCCCCCCAAATAAATGCATGGGCTACAGAAGCATTTTATAAATATCTTGGTAGTAGGCCGAAACAATTGTGTGCTAGTAATAAAAACAGATTTTTGTAAAATGGTATGAATCTTTTCTACCTTACATTAGATGTGGTTTAAATAAACATATTTTATACATACATTATTGAGCTATCACAATTGCTTTATGTTTTAAATATTAAAACTTTAAATATTAATACATTTTCATTATATATATATATATATATATATATATATATATATATATATATATATATATGTGTATTTTTAAAATTTATATTTAGAAATTTTTCTATTCAAATATAAATGTTATATCATAGAGTAATTATAATAGCTCAATAGTTTAAGTCCAGAGCTATGCTATATTTAATATTTTTATGTAATATTATACCATTTGAATGTTATTAAGGACAAATTAACGTCATTTCATAAAACTTATTTTTATTCAGCATACGATTGTTTCGGCAAACACCAATATATTTGTAAAATACTCCTGTACATTTATATCTTTTTGTGTTATCTCCAGTGCTTATTTAAAAAAAAAAGCAAAAACGCAAAAAACATAAAAAAACTAGGCGATCAAAGCCTAGATTACAATCAGTACTCATTATCAACACACACACACACACACACACACACACACACACACACACATATATATATATATATATATATATATACATATATATATAATAACATGGAACTATGGTCTCGTTATATTCAAGTGGTTACATATATGTATCTCATCTTTTTATCTATTTATATTTTTAATCATTCATCATTAGCTATAATTTTTAATCTTTTATGGAAAATAGGAACTTTTGTGTATCCTTTTCCATTCACGACGATTGTTTATTTATTTAAAAAGTCTTCCTATCTGAATAAACACCTCTGTCAAAATCGTAATAGTATTTAATTCTAAGTTAAGATAATGTGATATTCAAATTTTTGTTATTTATCTCTTATCTAATTTGAAATTATATTTCAATATTATAATGTATATATTTTTATCAATTCAATATACTGCTAGTATTTTATTCCGTTACATGTCATATTATAACCTTGACATTGGTGCCGATCTATCAAATTACATTATTCCCTAAAGTGATATAACATTTATCCTAATTTTTATTTATTTAATCTATCTATCAAATTCATCATATGTACTTTTAATGTTACAATAACTCATTTATATTATTATATAAAGTTCATAATCGCTATTCTAATTTTCGTAAATTTTATTTGTAATTACTAACTAAACATCTCCACCTATGCCATCACAACGACAACACATCCCATGATTTCACATTATTTTTGCATAGTGAGACAGATCGTTTTTATAGATTTTTGTTTCTATTTTCTTCTGAATTTTTATTTTTTCCATGTGGTAAGTGACTTCCGTGTTTACCGGGATACCGAAAATACACTTCTTTATTTTTACATTGTCTTCTATATCTGTATTTATTATTCGGCTATTAGTCCTTTATTGTTTATTTATATATATTCCGTTCACCTATATTAATTTATTCTAAGAGATACAGTATTGTTTTTTTCATTTATATATAATGTATTAACTTATTCGTTTTTCCACCGTAATATTTACTATATTTATATTTGCGTTTATATAAACAGCCGCCTATTATCTCCTTTATATTGTTCATAATATTTCCTATATATGTTATTTCAACTGCTTGATTTATACATACATTTCATCTATTCCGCTTGCTTAGTAAATATTTACTGACTTTAACTTATATTGATCATTCTATAGTGTACTTAATGTTTTGTCTTTAACTTCTTTTATATATTCAACAAGGAAGTGGTAAATTTATTGACTCGAACCCTACAAGCTTTTCTAATACTTGCCATATGGTTATTGTACCTATATTCAAAATGACCCTCTGTCGAACCTATTAATGCTGACTTGTAACTTTCCACTACATTGCACTTATACACTATACTTTCCGTCATGCACTCCCCTTTTAATAGGAATTCATCGTCCCGCATAGTTACTTTCGATATTTGAATCTTAGCTTTATTCGATGAGATTATGGTGTTTTTAATGTTTGTCATAGTCGAATAAGATACTTTTATTGTTTTCTTATGTAGTAGTTTTCTTAATATCTAATTCTCCTTTTGAAGTTATTATCAATTATTTTATAGAAGTCCTTAGGTATATCCGATTTTACATGTATACTATATGGGAAAAACCATATAGTTTTTCTCCTCCTATTTTTTCTATTACTATCCTTATGCGTATTATTTATATGTTTAACTGTATTCATCTTATTATCTTTATCCGCTCTTTTATTTATATATTTCTGTTTGATATGTTTAGTATATCCCCTTCTATATTAGCCCCATTATTAGTTATCCTGTTTGCTCTATTGTCATTATTAGTATCACTGTATCCAGAGTTGTTCCTCCTAAACGTTTTAACATTTCCCCACAAGCCATGTTATACGATATAATGTTACCCTTCCTATTAGTATTTTTTTAAATTTTGATTTTTAACATTTTCATTAATATACTTAATATTTTCATTGTAACCTGATCTTTTTAATGCATCATTATAATATTTCTTATTTTCATTACATATATTGGTATTTGTGGATAGTTGTAAAATGTTATTCGATATATTATTTATTATAATTTTCTTTACTAGTTTTGGGTGATTAGATATTTTATCGATATAAAATATTTTGTGGTGTTACTTATAGTATGGCTTAAATGTATTATCATTTAGATTAAGGATAATATCCAAAAAGTTAGTTTCCTTATCATTTTTATCAATTGTTATTTTTAAGCTCAATTCCTTAAATAATCTGTGCAAAGCTTTTCTAATTATATATAGTTGTCTAGCTGTACTTCTTGTAATAAATAACGCATCATCTCTATATAATCTCAATTGAATATATATATATATATATATATATATATAATGTTGATAATGAGTACTGATTGTAATCTAGGCTTTGATCGCCTAGTTTTTTTAATGTTTTTTTGCCTTTTTGCTTTGTTTTATTAAATTAGCACTGAAGATAGCCACACCAAGAAATAAATGCGCAGGAGCATTTTATTAATATATTGGTGCTGAATGAAAAATAAGTTTCATGAAATGACATGAATGTGTCTTTTATAAAATTGAAATGGTATATATATATATATATATATATATATATATATATATATATATATATATATATATATAAGTAATTTTAAACTTTGAAGAAAAAGCGTACATAAAAATTAAAAAAAAACGGAGTAGAAACTGACGCTCAAAGCTAAGAAGAAAATGACAAAATGATAAAACCAATACAATAACGGTGAGTTAAACCATTCATTTATATTTACCTGTGCTTTTGATTACCGATGGGAAACGATTTAAGCAAAAATACTTGATAATAACACATGGTGCGTTAATGTCGCGATTTGAATGTACGCGTGATAACTACACTATTGAACATACATATTGCACCTGTGAGTACGCATGATAAGACCCTTTCTATTAAAAGTAATTTTCGAAAAAGATTACTTAAATTGGTTAAGAAAGGTGCTCTTGATGGGGACATATATGATTGTATACAACCAATAGGTCTATAAGACCACTTCTGTATGGGTTATTAAACACACATAAAAACAATATATCCGTACGACCTATTCTATCTATGATAGGTTCGGTTCAGCAAAAGTTAGCTAAATGTTTGGCTGAATTCCTTTCACAAGTTCTTGAAGTATATTCAGCCAACTGTATTAAAGACTCATTTTCTTTTGCTGAATACATAGCTAATTGTTCCTTTCTGCTGAAAATAAGTTGATGTGTTCTGTCGACATCAGCAGTCTGTTCTCATGCGTTCTGCTGCAAGTGCTGATGTATCGTACTATATCGTGGTTTATCAGTGGGTCCTACTGTTTCCGAGGAGGTTTTCGTGGAACTTATGCAGTTTGCTATCATGTCTGTTTAGTTTCGATGACGTCATATATCCACAGACTGAGAGTATTTCTATGGGGTCACCTCTTGGTCCTTCGTTCGCCAATATTTCCGTGGGTTTTCATGAGCATAAGCTTTTGGCCCGTATCAATAAACCATTAACATATTTCCAATTCGTCGATGATACATTTTGCGTGCTTAACAATGAGTCGGATTTTGTAGTATTTTTAATGCACTAAATCAATTGAACCCAGCTTTACAGTTCACCTGGATATACTAGTGCATAAGTTTGATTCGTTGTTTCTCACACCTGTTTAACGCAAACTAACATTCACTGGCTTATACTTCCATTGGGACATTTTTTGTCCCAAACAAAGTAAAAATAAATCTGATTAAATGTTTGGTTCATCGTGCCTTAATGATTTGCTCTGAATGCCTGATTGATTCGGAGATTCAATTTATCAAAGAGGTTCTAATTGATAATGACTACTCTCTCGATATTGTGAATTCAAATGTCGCCGCCAAGATCACCAATTTTCATGAGCCTAAACATTTTGGTCCTTCAAAAATGTCCGATGTACTTAAGAGTAACTTTGTTAGGTAATGGTAGTATAAAATTTGCTAACCAAATGTCTATAGCTGTACGTCGCTGTTATAAGGCTTCGAACCCTATAATCGTGTTTTCTGCTCGATTTTTTTAAATCTGTACACAAGGGTGTTCCTCCACCCCACCATATTAGTAATATCATTTATAAATTAAAATGTCGACGTGATGCCGTATATGGTACAATGGTTTGACTCCAGAATAAAACAACACCACCTCCTGAAATACGCCAGAGCCGACTAAAAAATTAAAATAATTTAGTCAACACATCCGGGTCAGAACAAGTAAGAAGCCAAACAAATTATTTTTTTTAATAAAGCATTTCTCTTTTTTAAAACCAACATCGTTTGTTGTGATTATTTATAAACACATTTCACGATGTTTTAAAGGAGGAACTACATTCCCATATATATATATATATATTCATGTATGGGAAATATTGGGTTGACATGATAGGTTGATTTGAAGTAGTAGTAACCATTCATCATGTCAACCCAATATTTCTATGTACTTGCATGACATTTTTTCTTAAAATTATCATCCTGAGGAAGTCTTACAAATAAAGACGAAACGTTGATGAATACATAAGAAAAACATATTTTGGTTTTTCCGTTTTCATTTCCCATTACGTTGGATTACTCTCATCCTTCCTTTCTCATATTCATGTATAAAAACAAGAAAATAGATATCTTAAAATTTGGAGCATAACCGGACTGTTATGCCAAATGTTCGCGATCATTTTGTATAATGATAATTGGTAATACCGCCAAACTGCAAGATACTTTTAAACTAAGTACATTTTTCTGCTCTCTCTCTCTTATTTCTCTCACACACACGCATATATATATATATATATATATATATATATATACATATATATGTGTGTGTATGTGTTTGTGTATTTGTTTGCAGTTTACTGGTTTACGAAGCTCTGAAAAAAATAGGTTGAAATGTTGACACTGTCAAGCTAAAAGAAGTAAGAAATATAAAAGCTTAACCAATAGTGTTTCATATTGAGCCCTATTTGATCGGATATGTACCAACTTTTCTTACTGAGTAATAACTTTGAGTATATGTCATATATATGTATATATATTTATATACATATGAATAGATACTTACCTGATTTCTTTCGCGATTTTGGAAAAAGACTGAAATAATTTTAAGAAATACTAGCTAAAAAAACCCTTACTCCATAATAAACCAATTAATTTGTAGTTGGAAACTTTGCATTTAAACATCTTCGTATTTTTATAATTAACATCGTTCTTCTTAACAAAAACTAGCATGATTAACACGTGAAACATTTTTCAACTATTATTTGGTTCGAGTGCGAGTTCTAAAACGTTCTCCTTGCCCCAACACTATGCGATAATTGGACAAATTTCAGTCCCAGCAGATAGATGTTTTGTCAAATATCGATTTTAGTTTTGAAGTTTACCTTAATTAGCCGCCTTGCACATTGAACATATATACGGATTATTAAAGACAGTCTATTTACTATTATACATCAAAATAGTAATATATATATATATATATATATATATATATATATATATATATATATATACATATATATCACTATCGGAGTTTTCACGTTTACTCTTATGTAATAATAATAAAACGATTTCTTGAAATACGCATACATATAGATAAAGATTGTAAACTGTTGATTGATGTGGGTGATTGGATAATATACGTGAACCCGAGGCCCAATCACCCCATCAATAATAATTCCTAGTTCTTATCAACGAAAAGTATTTTAAGTATTCAAGTTACATTTAAAACGCAGTTCTAAAAGTAGTGTGTATAGTAATATCGATATTAAATATAAGCAACAAGATACCAATAATTAGAATAAAAATGGAATAAAGAGAAACATAATTTGATTTACGTCATCCTATGACCAGATGCTAAAAACAAAACTTGACAAGAAATTCTTAAATCTTATCGAAAAAAAAAACACTTCTTCGGAACGTTGCACAAAATAATCAATAAAAATAACTTAAAACTGTCCCGCAGTTTCTGTGAAAACTTAGAAATGATAATCAAAGCTCATAATAAAATACTAAACGAGAATGGTAGAGAAAAATATGAAAAGAAAATGCATAAAAGTGATAAATATAGCAACAATAACAATAAGTAGAACAATACTAGAAATAGTATAACTCTAATAGAAATCACCCAAATGAAAATAAGAAAATTAATAATGAAGAGAAAAACTGTAACTGTAAAACTCGTACACTTTGTCAATTACAAAACAACCGCTTAACCAAAGGCATTGTTTACCAAGCCACAGTATTTGCACACGAAAACACAAATAACAAAACTATGTAGGATAAACACCTGAAGAATTTAAAGCTAGATATAATAACCATAAAAGCACATTCATTAACAAAAACAGCGATTCAAAACCACACTAGCGAATCATTACTCGAAAGCAGACGACTGCTAATAATCGAGTAGACTATATTACAATGAGCTAGTAATTCAGATATTTAGACGGACCGTGTAGATTATGTTACAATGAGAAGTTAGACATTTTTAATCTTAAAGATTTCCAAAACTTACTAAATTGTAGAAACGAAATAACAACTAACTGAAGACACTGAATGAATATCACTTTAAGATAACTAATATATATATATAAATTTAATTAATAAGTAAATAAAACAAAATAAATAAAAACCTAAACTAAATAAATAGCTAAGGTAGAAACGAATAAGAAAATTAATAGAACACTTAGACATTTTAAATCTTAAAGATCCCAGAACTTACTAAACTGGAAGCCAAGAAATCACCCCACTAAATTTCAAAGTCGACTTAGTCAAGGCAGGAAAACGTACTTACCGCGGCACCTCTCCAGATGTATCAAAAGTATTCTATCTTTGGACGTATCTGACTCTTATATACTTAGAGCATTGCATCTGGAGTCATGCACTTTCTAGTAGAATAGAATTTTATTTACTATTGTTTTCAACGTTGGTGTTAGATTTTTATTGTCTTTTTCGGGCGCGTTGTTCATTTACGCTGAAGAAGGCCGGAACGTTGTATAACTATAATTATTAATCGGGACAGTCGTTCGAAGAATTAAAATAGAACAATTTTAATGATAATGAAATTCCTTAGTTAAATTTCTGCAAAGTTTCCCTGTAAACGAATTGGTTGATTCTGAAGACACAAGAATAAAAAGATGGAAAACACGTGCAAGGAGAAGGAAGGAGATAAAATGATTGGCCGGAAATAAAGTCACAGGGATGTCACCATTTTGAACTAAAAAATCAACTGATACAAAATGCCACAGAGATAAAAATATAAATTCATTTAAATAGCGTTCATATATTTATTGTCAGCTAGTAGTAGTCAAGGTTGGCCGGGTGGCAACCTCGTCTATTTTAATTGATCAACTAAAATATATATTAAATTAGAATGAATATAATTTACTTTTAGCTTCATACATTTATTACAGAACGCATGCGCATAATATGGTTTCTTTAGAAATAACACAGCAAGTCTTTGTAGCAAAAAGTCTATACTAAACCAAATGACGAGACACTAGTCTGTCACCGAATTACTTCCCCCAGATATTACCTATATATATATATATATATATATATATATATATATATATATATATAAGCGCTGTGCTATTGCTTTTTTACGATATAATCAGTACTGATCAAAATCAATGTTTCTTAACTCAACGGCGATCTGGTTAGCACTGGTGTTTGAAGGTGAGTTCGTTGAAATGTATAACGACCAAGGATTACAAATAAACATTTTAATTTTAGTTTTGTGGTGATTTCTGTGACTTTTTTCCGACAATCTGTGAAACAGTAATATATGAAAAAATAAAATAAAACCAGGATAAAATATTTTTCCCCATTCAATTTTTTTTATTATTATTTCATTAATCCAACTAGTTGCATGAACCAGAGAGAGAGAGAGAGAGAGAAAAGAGAGAGAGAGAGAGAGAGAAAGGGAAGGAGTGAGGGAAGGAGTGAGGGAAGGAGTGAGGCGGGGAAGAAAGGTGGAGGAGAGAGATAAAGAGAAAATGGGAGCGAGGAAAAACAAAATAATTTAAAAAATAAACGTGTTTGAATGGGAAATAAAAAGGAGAGAAAGTTTTAAGGGGGTCACAACTCTTGTAGGAATTAGTGATAGATTGTTAGAACGCCTTTACATAAAATATTAAAATTATTATCAAATAATATAAAGTGTTTCTTTTTATAGGGGCATGAAAGATGAGAACCATATTATCTTTCGAGTACTTCTTAACAATCGCTCCGTCATTCATAAAAAAATGCCGTATTATGTTTTTCGTTTTTCTTTTAAAGTTTAATTTTTGGCGTGAGTACCTCAATGGCTGTACATTCTTAGAATCAATATGCATTTCGATGACACACAAGAGGTTTTCATTTTATTTAACTTTTACATTTTTCTTTCATGATAACCTTACAGGTTACATCAACGTTCTTTGTAACTTGATTCGACTACAGCGACATAATAAAAATGTACACTATTTTGATTTATGATCATTTTCATTCTCAAATCGAAACAATCCCCCGAAAATTATGTTCAGGACCGACCCACACCTAAAAATAAACATTACTGTTACCGAAATGCACATGGCTTCTAGAATTATTCACTGGAAAAATTGAACTTTTTCATGTTGGAGTAATTGTTATGATGCGTTCCATGCCGAGACTTTCTGGTATCCATCTTATATTGCTGTCTCTATTTTCTTATCTGCCAACGAGGGCAATGTTAGACACAAGGTCCTGTTTTAAGGTTGGAAAATACAGCATCCAAAAAGGGGCATTCTGGATTGGGATAGAAATTTAAAAAAATGAAACTGCCTCAGTTACTGAGGAAAGATTTTGCGTCTCCAACAACATAATTGTTATTTGCTCTCGAATAACAAATGTATCTGATCGACAATGGCCTCTATACAGTGCATAGCTTCGAATTTATTTACACCGTGAAAATATAAGAGTGAGGTGGACATTCAAAAAATAACCTCCTTTCAAAAAGGCATGAGCAAATGTAACCGCGGTTTTATGTGTAAGCAACGATTGTCTTAGAATAAAAATGAACAGACATGAAGTAATAAAATACCTTTGTAAGTGAGTAAATATCAAATAAAAATTTAAGACAAAGTGAAAAATTAGTTTATGGAATAGTGAATAAGCAAGCTAACATGCGCTTAGAAATAATGACACAAATACATCATTAAAGTTAGACCAAGATATTTCGGCCGATTCGTTTGACCATATTCATTTGGTTAACTGAGAATCAGCTGAAATATATTGATCCAGCTTTAATGTATGCTGATTTCTACTAGCATGTTATCGTACTTATCCACTATTTTATCAACTAATTTTCCAAAATATTTTTGTTACAAGAAGTAATTTCAAGCTACTTTTCTTGTTTGTGATTATCTCCCTTGAATAAGAACTGTAAGTAGGTATATACTTTTTATACGAATCTAGACTAAACAAAATTAAAATGTGTAAGTTATAGCTCTCTTTATTATGACTTGTTTAGGCTAGTTTGATATTTACGATGTTGTAGATTTATATTGATGTGCAAATAGGAAATAAAATATTTTGTCTAATTTTATTTTGGGGTGCGTCCTGTTCCACCTCCCGAAGTCGGCGATGCAAAATAAAGCCTAGATCCTCATAATATTGCTACCAAGTATCATTTACTTTCAGATAAAAAGACACGCACCCCGATTTTAAGCAGTTTATTTTCAGGTAAATGTAGAGTTAACGATTAACGCACGCGCGCACATATTTTTGATTTTGCCACAGAAAAGATAATTAGAAAAATTTTAAAAAAAAACGAAGGTATAATCAAGAACAGAAATTCTGTTACGTTTAATAATGTTTGCTTATATATATATATATATATATATATATATATATATATATATATATATATATATATCTATATATATATATAAGCATCCCTTCTCATTAGTGATATCGCCAGCCACTACTATTAGCGTAATGCAAAGGTCTTTGTAAATAAACAAATGGAGCACTGTCTAGTAACTGACAATGTTTATATAACAGCATTTAGATATCACTTGCCAACAGCGTCCGCCTCGTAGTCAAGCGGTTAGAATCGCCGACTATCAAGCCACACTGAAGAGCTGTGATATAGCAAAACAGTCTGTCTGTGGATGACTATCTCTCTTTCTCTCTCTCTCTCTCTCTCTCTCTCTCTCTCTCTCTCTCTCCCTCTTTATATATATATATATATATATATATATATATATATAGAGAGAGAGAGAGAGAGAGAGAGAGATAGATAGATAGAGATAGAGAGAGTGAGAGAGATAAAAACAATGGTACTTTACTCTATATACAGAGAGAGCGAGATAAATTTCAAAGCGGAGTTGAAACTTTCAACTGTTTTTTTTACACGACGATTACGCAAACTTTGTTGAAAAGAATTAGAAAGTTACCCTATTTTTTCCTTAATCAGAAGATAGCTTTTTGCTAGAATTGAACCCGCATATCTTTCTTTAACTAACATTTATCAGAGGAACAGCGGTATAAATTACAGGAAATTCAACGTAACAACGACCATTATACGTTCGATGAAATCCTTGCAATGTTAATAAAAGATTTAGAAAATAACACATTCTTCATATTTACACAAC
Organism: Sepiola atlantica; assembly: GCA_963556195.1. Classification (NCBI taxonomy): domain Eukaryota; kingdom Metazoa; phylum Mollusca; class Cephalopoda; order Sepiida; family Sepiolidae; genus Sepiola; species Sepiola atlantica. The sequence continues at coordinate 168,490,678 of OY744517.1, read as the reverse complement.
AATAGTTGTCGAGAGGATTTCTTCACATATACAATTCCATTGCTATGTTCCATCTCAGATACTCATGTTGCTCCTCTAATAAATATTAGATGAAAGTAAATCGCGTTAGGAGACAATTTAATAAAAGTAAATCCAATTTCGTTGGCCATTGCCATTTTCTTTAGTGTTTTGGCAGACAGTTTTACTTTTAGGAACTGTTGAGATTAATTTTTGGTTATTTTCTAACATAATGGCTTCATCGCGAAATACCGTTTACCTTTGGTTTAGCAACTTTTGAACCATAATAATCACTTTCGCGTATAAACTTTATTGCTAGCCATAAATTACTTTCAAATTGACATCTTAAAGGTTTCAAAATCAATTTTGAATTTGCTATGGCCATGAAGAAATTAGCGGCACCGCTATTTTTTATATATAATAATAGAAATAAAAATGTCTGACATAAACTTTAGAGTGTTTTGAATCCTGTAAATGTCAATTTGGATGCTATTTATGGATAGAAATAAACTACGAACGTTGAGTGTTATGGCCCGTTTGTGCTTTTAAACCAAAATGAAACAGTATTCTAGAAAATAATCGTTGTTTGTTTGGTTCGTAATTAAAATGAGTTTTAGCATAACTAATGGCTACCCCGGAGATGTTTAGTAAATTTCGGTTAGTTATTTTTCAAAATATCTACGGCATCGTTAGGACGAGGTGTTTTAATAATAATAAAAAAGGATTTGTTATTAAAACAATTATCTAGGCGACTATGATCCTGTAACTGCGATTTCCATTTTAAATCACCTAAGCGACATGTTGCATAGTTTTCAAGTCACAAATGAATACAACAACAACGATATTAAAAAGTTAACAGTTAAATAAAAAAAGAATTTTAAAAAGTGGCCAGCAATTGTTTTAATCAAATTCATATGAAAAACTGTTGAACGTTTTATTTTTCTTCATGTTGAGCGGGTTTAGTTTGTTTTTGTAACGTGTTTTACCTTCAAGTGTTGAAGTTTAAATGCTGTGAGGGGTTGAAGCGGTATACGTCTACCTATCTTTTATTCCTATTTTAGAAAGAAATCGTGATAATTTTAGTGTTTTAACCAATCAACAATGACTATTATTAACGTCTTCCTTTACTAATATTACACGGCTAATTAATGAAAATAGGTCTAAATTTCATCATCTATCTCACTTCCTATATTATATATATATATATATATATATATATATATATATATATATATATATATATATATATATATATGAAGATTGCGTTAGCATGAAACATCGATGTCTGTAGGTATTTAAATAATTAATATTTATTTATAAAAATATTATTGTATATATATATATATATATATATATATATATATATATATATATATATATATATATATATATAAACACACAAATTAGTGTCTCTTCTCCCCTCCGTCTGTAAGCATCCCACACAGACAGGCAAAATAGATGCTGTCTTAGTTGGACACCGAACGTGACAATTTTGTTTACTTACGTACGAAAACGGAATTTAGATAGCTATTACTATATAGATACTAGCGGTTACGCGTATTCAAACATAGATTCTTGCATCTTCTTTATTGCATAATTTCATATATGAAGCATTTTACGATTATTCTTTTATAAATACTAACATTTGTTATTTTGTCATGAAGAGAAAAAATAAATCTGTTTTAATGTTTTTATTCAGCTGATAAAAAGTAATGCAATTAAATCGAGCATCTTTAGGTGTTTTAGAGTTATGGTTATGGTTATGGTTAGGATTAGCGTTAGGGGTATTGTTAGGGTTAAGGTAGGCTCCAAATTACATTAACGCAATTTATTTTGCTTTTGTTTTAATTCATTTCATATAGTTGATTTTATAAAGTACATAAAAAGTCCCTGCAACATTTAAAAAGAACATTTGAAAGATTTAAAATTTAAAGAAACAAAAACGTGTGAATCATTTCCAAGTCTGGAATCCATTCTGTGTGTGCGTATGTAAGAAACAGAAAATATGCCTCGGCAGTATTGAGATAGGATTAAAAACAATGGACAAGTAATGTTTATTAATCCAATACATGCAAATATAACGAAACGCTCTGAAAGTAGGCACCTTGCATTTAACAGGGAGACCAGCTTTTCCGTATTAATATATATACATTTTTTAAAAATTAAATGTGTCTACGATATGGGACATCTAAATATTTAATATAACATGCATACATAGGTAAATACTGGTCTTTTCGGTAAATAAAAGATGTTTACTTTCAGAACATTTATATGAGTGGGTGGGTGTACAAGGAAAATACAGGTGCATCCCATTTAACCAAAATATGTCTGTTTTTGTGTTTTTGTGGTTTTGTTGTTTTATTTCTGTTTTTGTTTTTCGCGAGAAAAAGCCGAAAAAATGCGGAATAATGCTGACCGGGATGTGAAAATAAAGTCTACCAAAGATTTGTCACCATAAATAGTGAAAAGAACACCAACACCGATAATGCTGTGGTCATCGTACCGGATGATGCTGTAAAACTAGCGTGGACCACTCTACCATTTAACTTTTGGATCGGCCGGTAGTTGGAAATTGTATTTCCATCGTGATCCTTTACACCCCAAATATCAGCAAGCTGAAACGAAAGAAAAAGAAAAAAAGTTACAAAATGTAGTAAAACATTTGGGTTGTTAGTTTACAGAATATATATCTCAGTTGGTTAATAAACGTCTTTACAGCTAACTTTTCGCCATTTTTTTCCTACATTTTGTAATCTATCGTGTTTTCAAATTTTGGAATCTATTTTTTTCGACAATTCTATTTTGGAATATTTTGTTCAAGTTAATTTCTGTTTTTTTTTCGATCATTACAATTGATGTAAAGTTAAGAAAATGAACATCTTTGACATATCTTTATTTTGCTTTTATTAATTCTTGAGCTTCTTGATTTTTACAAACAAGGTATTGCCAATCTTGTCCAACGTTGAGAAGAAATTGAAAACAACAAGGGATACATTATTGACTAATTAGTTTTTTTTTTATTAAACCCTTTAAATTTAAATAAAAATAAAAATAAAAACAGCTAGAACTTAGTAGCCAACCTAATAGAAAGTAAATGCATACATATAAACGCGTTTAGTTATTTCTCCCAATTTTTAAATAGCTTTCTCATAAAATGTTTACCAGAATGTACCAATCCTGGGGTCGACACGCATTTTTGACCTGTTTTTACTTTAAGATGGTAAGTTGTTATACTAAGGGAGATCAGTTATCTCAACTAAAAAATACGTTGTTTATCAAATTTTTTACTACTAACCCTAAGTTCGAGTGGCAAAGTTGTAAAACCGCAGTATGTTTCAGGCGATTACGTGTGATTTTACGACCTTGTTACTCGGACTTGAGGTTAGTGGTAAGAGAAATTAGCATTAATTGATACGCATTTTTCATGCAATATTTACCTTATTGTACTGGGTATTCGTCTTTGTCTTATGATATATATTCTTTACATTACAAAAGGGGTGTTTTCAATATTTCATCTGAAGAAATTAACGGTTAATCACTATTTTAGTCACGTATATTATTTCAAATAAAATGGATTCTTGAATTCAAAAATAAGTAGAGATACGTGGTAAACATTACTATTGGCGACATAAATTATTTTACAGGTTAATATAGTTGGGAAATTAGTCAAAAACAATTTATTTCGGTTTATTACTGATCTGTGACGGATTTGCGTATAAAATGTAATAATTGATAGGAAATATAAACCTGCGAAGATGTTGTTAGTCTCTCTCTCTACTCCATCGTTATTTCTATGGAAGATGCTCGCCTGAGCTCCAATCTCTGGTTCCTCCTCGTAAGACATTCACGGCCAGAACTCGCTTTGCTGCCACAACGAAAAACATCCTTTCTTCCTCTACGTATCTAGCGTCAGGCAGACCTTCTACAAACAGAGTTTATTCACGAAGGTTACTGGCGGTGGAATACGTTATCACGGGACTGCTTTTTTGCAAATAACAACATGATCGTATTCAAATAAAAGAACTGACCCACAAATGTATCGCCCCATCAGTCTCCTCCCGGTCGTTGCTAAAATCTTTGAATCATTAAACGATATAGCGATAGTTTACCACCTCGTTAATGCTAAACTTCTTTCTGACCAGCAGTATCTATTTATGAAAGCCCGTTATACTGCGAATATTCTAACGGTTATATGTGAACACATATACCATTCACTGTAAAAGGCAAGTGAAGTTAAAGTTGGTAACGCTTTAGATACCCAAAGCCTTTGACAAGGTTTGACATACAGATCTTCAAATGAAAATTAATTCGTATTGCATTACTGGACGAATATTTAATATAATCAAATGATTCTTAGTCAAACAAAATCAAGTTGTCCGCACTGGCCGTACATCTAAACAACATGACATTAATTATTCCAGATATTCATAAACGACCTCCCTGATGTAATTGTATCTGAGAAGGGCATATGTGCCGAGAAGACCACGCTCTATTCGCGACATGTGGACAACACAAACACACACATATCCAAGGCAATGGCTGGCTCCTTAGAAAATGACCTCCAGTCTGTAATGGAATGGAGACATAAATGGATGGTAATATTTAATGCTACTAAAACGAAGCTCCTTTTCTTGTAACAATTACAAGAAACCTTTTCAACCATCGATTGCCATGGCTAATAGCAACCTTCCCGAGAGTTCAACATTCACACTCCTTGCCCTAAAATTCACAGGAAACATGTATTAGAACAAATCCATAGAAGATACTGCTGCGACTGCTGCAAAGAAGGTTTGCCATCTCTATCATTCTAGGAAACTTCTCACACAGGCCAGCATCTTAAAAAAGAAAACATCGGCTTGTGCGTGGGGTATTGTTGTTTCATCTGGGTTGGTGCATCAACCGCTAGTCTCTTCCTCTTAGACAAGATCCCAAAAAAGAATATCTAATAAAATAGGTTCCACACTGTCTACTAATCTTCAGCCACTATCCCATCGTCGCAATGTTACATCCCTGTACTAGTTCTACAAGTACTTCAATGGAATGTGCTCCGACGAACACTGCCACCTCGATGTAAATACTCCGACCAACCTAACAATCATCAACATCCTACCCTTTCACTGTAGAGGTCCCCAGATGTCAGAAGGCTTTCTACTCTAATAGCTTCTTTTCTCGAACTGCTAGCCTCTGGAACACCATCACTGCTCCCTGTTTCTCGTCAATGACTGTATCGACATGCAGCTATTTAAATGTAATGTGAACAAACATCTCGCTGCACAACTCCCAACATAGGATGTTACTATAAATATGGCGGTACTCTTATAGAGAACGTACCGCGTTTCTGTGACTTCGCGTCGTAAACGTCTTGGCAGTTCTCGGAAGCGCCCGAAAGTTGACGAAACTATTAACCAATCAGGTTGCAGCAAGCATTAGACAATCAGATTCCAAGCAAGCAGACGATAACTTTAGGAAGAAATTCATTTCTACGATCTGAACGCGTTAAAAAATGAATTTCTACGATCTGTGTCAGCGCGTTGAATCTTTCTTCCTTGAATGGTGTTAACCGGTTGAACACGGCCAGAGTGAATTCCGTACCAAGACGATAGTAGTATTGCAAAAATTACATTGAAGTATTTGGGGATCTTAAAGACTGAACTAATTAAAGAGTCCAAGGGTGTTCCAGTAAAACTTTTACTTTTTCAGAAAACATTTAAAAAAATTATAATGTATTTTTAAAACCTACTAGTTTTGTAATAAGTTAATCGATGTTTCTTTTATCAATTTCATAACTGTGCAGAGGTTTGAGGATTATGATTCATTGTGTTGTTGTACTATAAAAATAAGCACCAGATAAGCATACATTTAAGCAATCACTTTCAGCATATTTTACTCCTGAGTAACGCTGAGTACACTGGCTACTTCGCTAATAAAGAATAAGATAAAAAAACGTAGACAATGTTAACAAACTAAAGTATTTTTGAAAGACACAGTGGTCGTCGTGTGCAATGGTTACCTGACTTGCATCGGCGGTAAGGATTTTGTTGAATACAGTCCACACAACAGCCTGGGAACAGGGTGGGGTGGTCAGACTGCCCTCGTAGCGGAAATAATTGTCCATATCATGTTCACTTTCAATCAATTGTG
>OY744517.1:168457040-168479540 GCA_963556195.1 Sepiola atlantica | reverse complement strand
AACAATGATTCAGTTGAACAGTGATGTTTGGAGCAGTCAGCGTTTCCTCACGCAAACAGGTGACTCTGAAACTATCCCTTGCTCTTGTTGTTGCTTTTAGTCTACCAGCCCAACTGTTGGTCTTGTTTTATCCCGTCTCCTGATGCATCCTATAATTTGATTTTTACTTTCTCTGCTTGAATATTTTTTTTTTTTAAAGAGAAATGATCTTTTGTCTTTCTCCAAGTATAATTTAAAGTTATTTGGAAAACCTATTGAGGAAAAGGTGTTGATACAAAAAATAGTTTCAAATAACCAGCGGACATACATTCCATTGAACTGGTAAGGGATGAACTTGACTGAAAAGGTGAGAAATAAACGAACAACAAGTACGAATAACTTCATGAAATCTGACAAAAACTATCCGTAGTCTACCTCAAGCCTGGAAAGAATGCTGAGAGTCTGTGAAGTCGTTCTAACGGCCAAAATAGGTAATTTTAATGAATAAAAAGTGTACAAAAATTGTTAGACTTTTGGCTTAGTTTATATTTAATGTGGTTTAGGACGACTTGTCTGTATAATAGTAAATCAAATAAAAATAAAGAAACCAATTTTGTTACTTGATTTTTTTAAAATTATGAATGTGGTATAATACTAAAGTTTTGTCGTTTTATTCGACTTATAATTCTGTTAGCCTCAAATCTGTGCTGATGAAGTGACAATTTAGTATCAATAAAAGCCTTTTGTCTCAGAAATGACTGTATGCTTATACTGCTGTTCTTATTGATTTCTTGGAACTGATATAAATGAATATGTCATAAATTTGTTTATTCCGAGATAATAGTATATATATATATATATATATATATATATATATATATATATATATATATATATATATACGTACATCACTTTCTAAAAGATCATCCCATTGCATTTAACTGATGTTAAATAACACATCTCTTGAGACGAGGCCGAAGTACATAATAGATTATTGTTACCATCTCCCTCACTGAGATGGACATCTTTGATATAACGAAAGAGCCACAAGCTTATTTACAAAATTTATCACACAAGCTTTGTTATTTATTAGTTAACCATTTACATTTATTTAGAACTTTATGTACATAGGAATGTACGAATTGGCATCATCATCATCACCATTATTATTATTATTATTATTTATTTATTTATTTATTTTTTTGTACTCATTAGGAATTTTCACGCAGATCATCATCATAAATTACTGATAATATCCGGTAGTGTTTCCTGGAGTCTGAGTAACAACAAGTATCCCCAGATTTCCAGTGCCCACTACCTCTTTCGATAAGCTTTGCAAATGACTTTGCGTTATCACAAAAGTCGCTTACCATTGATTTCTCATTGGCAACGACCATTGGTCTTCACTGGAATGTGGGTGGCAGTAAGCTTCCCCAAAGGTCCCAGTACGCTCCACACTCATGGAGTAGAGGTTTGGTTAGTGCTACCCATCTTCGGTCCTTCCATTCTGCTTGACCCTTCACGACTATTTTGTGTGGTATAAGCCGAAGCTGATGCCCTTCTTTAAGGTAGGGGTCACAGTTTTTAAGATTTCTTGCAGTCAACTTCTGTTGCAGTTTCAGTTCCCTTGGGTTCATGTGGTGTTCCTTCCATCTTTTTGCTTTATTTATGTTGCAGTTTCAGTTCCCTTGGGTTCATGTGATGTTCCTTCCATCTTTTTGCTTTACTTCTGTTGCAGTTTCCGTTCCCTTGGGTTCATGTGGTGTTCCTTCCATCTTTTTGCTTTACTTCTGTTGCAGTTTCAGTTCCCTTGGGTTCATGTGGTGTTTCTTCCATCTTTTTGCTTTACTTCTGTTGCAGTTTCAGTTCCCTTGGGTTCATGTGGTGTTCCTTCCATCTTTTTGCTTTACTTCTGTTGCAGTTTCCATGTGGCTGGTTAGTGTTTGTACTTTATGTGGGTTGGTTTCCGCATTCGATTTTTTTCCATAACATTTCAGCTGTTTTCCTCATTGCCGTTCGCTGTATAGTCTCGGTCTTCATCTCGATTCCAATTTCTCCAAGTCTTTTTTCCATGTGCTTTCGGACTGTTCCATTCAGTGCTCTAACAATTATTATTAATAATTATTAATTATTATTATTATTATTTCATTTTTTTTTTTTGAATTTGAGTTCAAGTTAAATTTTGAGATAGTGCTTAAAAATACTCGTAAAATAAGAAATGCAAATAAATTACCTTGAAAAAAAACCCGAAGACTGCAAGGCCATCGCTGTGTTTCAAAGCTTCGGTTATATTGCCATAATTGTTATTCACTTGCACGATATGAAGCTGAAATTAAAATAGAATGCATTAGCACTGGACGCTTAGGTTTTATAGATTAATTAATGTACATATTAATTATTACTAATTGGATGTCGATAGTTAGGTAAGTTTAACAAAATTAACTATTCTTAACAGTACTCACAGAAAACAGTACTCCAAGATAAAATATTTCTCTTAGAATACAGTACTCCCAGAAAACTATACTCCTGGAAAACATTACTTCAGAAAACATTACTCTTAGAAAACAGTACTCCCAAAAAACAGTACTCAAAGAAGAAAACAGTACTCATAGAAAACATTTTCCCGAGAAAACATTGCTCTTAGAAAGAACATTTTACAGAGAGTTATGGGGAATTACTCTCAGAAACCACTACTACAAGAAAACAGTACTCCTAGAAAACATTACTCCTAGAATGAAATCCTTCAGTGAGAAAGGTAACATTACTCTTAGAAGGAAATTCAACAGTTAGAGTGGGAGCATTATTCATAGAAAGTGTTACGCTCAGAAAAACATCACTCTCAGAAAAGCATTACTTTTAGAAAAACATTACTCCCAGAAAAAAACATCAATCTCAGAAATACATTACTTTTAGAAAAGATTGCTCTCAAAAAAACATCATTTAACAAAAAAACATTACTTTTAGAAAAACATTACTCTTGGCAGTGGTAATCTTCTTTGCCCCAACACGATTAGCTAACAGTCATCACCCTCTAGTATCTATTTGGGAGAAAATTAAAAAGAAGGTTTTGATTTTTAGAAGAACCAGATTTAATAATACGGTTGGGATGAACGTATAGATACTAGGGCATGTCTAACCGAAGTAAGGAGCATCACGGGTCACCACCCACGGCATACAGGTGGCCCCGTTTTTGGAGGGGGTACCCCTCTGCATGGGGTTGAAGTCGGCAAATTCGTGGCGCCGCCTACATGGCGATAACACTTTCCGAGTAAGGCAATGAAAGTGGTCCAGAATCTCTAAGTAGCCTCTAAGGGAGTTATGGAGACAGAGCCCTTCTTAAAACTTGAAATATATCCTATAAATGAAATTAAAATCATATGTATTCAATCATCCGGGAATTAAACTGTTACTGAATGTCTAAGTGCCCCACTAACAGAGGTATGGAGGCAGAACCTCCCTTCAAAGAAGCTTTGAATATATAATATTTTAAGGAAATTTAAACATATGTATAAAACTCCCTGGGGAAGATAATAGAAGTGATCTCGAATATCTACGTGTTTCTTAATGTGCCCATTCTGTATGTGCCCCCTTCTAAGGGAGATATACTGGCAGAATCCCTTTAACACTTCAAATATGCATGTCGGATTTTAAAAACGATATGTATAACACACTAGGGTTTTCCAAAATTACAGTTTCGTCCGACTGTATTAGGGGGTGAAACGAGGAGCAGTAAAAACAGAAAAGAAAGTAACGCATGGTGTCATGAGCATAGTGAAAAAGGGGAATATTGTTCCTCGTTAAATCCCGAGTAACATCGGATCTCCCTACTAGTAAATCATAAAACATCACGTAGCATGATGTAAAAGAACAAGATAAGCTACCGTTCATTTTGAGAATGGGTGTCCGAATCTTGGCAGCAGAGAGGTTACGACGAAATGACTCATGAGCCGGCTCAGTTACATCATCTCTTTGTAGTTTCTGTGGTAGAATATAGCTGCCCCATTAAAAATCAACGTGCTTGCACCAGATATAGTATCATCACTCTTTCTCGAATCTTCGCCTGCGAAATACAGGTATACTTTACTAGTGTCTTCTTACCTCAAGAGGGTATGCTTTATCATCAAGAATGTGTTCAGATCCCTTGCTCTTATCTCCTTGACTCCAATGAAAATGGAATTGAGCAACTGTGTATGTGCTTGGTAAGCCGCCGGCTGAGGACGTCATATCGGATTGTGGGGGGGTTAACTTAACTAAAAAGAAAATGAAAATTAAAAAAAAGAACATGACATTTTAATAAAATTATGTAAATGATTTTGCAATGCCCACAACATATTTGATTCATAGAAATAAAAAAAAATATCATCCGTTTCTATTTAGTACTAACGGGACCCCTGTGGAAATTCCACGGTGATTTCTATATCAATCTATATAATTTACTTTAAAAAATAATATTCCTTTTGAAATAATAAATATTTGTTAGGTTCAATACGATTAAGAAGAAATGACTCGTTCTTCTTCCATAAAAATAATTGTCATTGTCAGTTAAATAGTCTTTCAATAAATAAATAAAATTGTAACAATTTAATTCTGTCAAAAACTATAAATATATTCTGTCTTCTTACTGCCCAAATAATTGTCAACTAAATATCCTTCAAAGAAATATCACTTTTTGAAATGTATTTATTAAAATAAATGTACTGTTTCAGTCGACGGGACGACATCATTTGATTTTGGAACAATTCATTTTAAAATAGGTAAAGTCGGATTTTTTTACCTTAGTGACATCAGATTAATCAACAATAAACATATTGTCTAATCGGGCGATCTCAAGTCTTTTACTGTAATTGAAAGTTGATCCCGTACATACGAACATGAAATGTCTTAGCGTCTATTCGGGTATCTTTTAGTTTAATGAAATAATCCCATACTGAATACCTAAAATCTTACAGAGTATATAATGAGGATATACAAGACAAATGGTCTGCGATATTCAATCATATGAACCTTCTCATATGTGTGTGTTTGATAGTGTTCATACCATAGTAAATCTAATAGTCAGGATATACAAACACATAGTTAATAAATATACATTTGCTGGCAAATTCATCGCCTTCAATAAAAGGATTTATTAAAGTGAAATATTTTGAAAATCAACAATCGTGCAATTTTAAATGAAAACTTCATTTATTTAATTTTTTTTTTCGCGAGCTTTCGTTGTATTACAACCTTGTCAGGCGAGACTGTCTTATAGTTTGTCTTTCTTTTTCTTCTTTTCTTCCTCCTCATTTTGATGGTATTAACCCTGAGGGGTCGAATAGACGTCAAGTTCTTAAGACGCTATAAGTTTAGTCCTGGCTCCAAGATTTATGTTAAAGAGTTGATAACAATTAAAGACGTTATTCTCATCTGTTTAAAATTCGATAAATTAACATTTTCGGTGAACTGTAATAAAAAAGGTTAGTCCTAATAAGAAATTATATAATATATATATATATATATATATATATATATATATATTTTAAGCTGAATTATTTCGACACTTGATTATTGGGGAAATGGTAGTTTTATCTGTACCATTGGAGAGCCATGCATATAACTGTCCTGTTTTTAAATCTCCGAAACAGTTACATGGTAAACAGCTGAAGATCCCCGTGTTAATATTAGATGCTTACGTTAAGGTCTCCTGCTTTTGTTTCACTGTTAGATACTTAATCCCCCTTTTTATTTTATTTACTTACTATTATATATTATTTATTTATGAATTTTCCAACAAAAGTTAAGTCTACACTATTTTGGATTTAGTTAGTTTCTCTGGGAATTTAAACTGCATTTTCCTTTTTTTTTGTCTTTTTGTTTAAAATAACTCAAAGCTTCTTTAGACTATATATATATATATATATATATATATATATATATATAGTCTTGGAAGTTTTTACACCTTTACAACTATATGAAAAAACCAAACTTTTAGTTCCAAGTACTTCATTGGAAAATTAATTTGCTAGTAAGTAAATTAATCTCTTGTAATCATCGTATTAGTTAACTTTCAAGAATTTACGCTATACTTAATATTATTGTAGGGATCATCAGTTGTTTACCATGAAAAACTTTTTCGGGGATTTAAAAACAAAACAGTATTTTATCTTATGGGTCCTCGGCAGTACTGATCAAACACCACCCCCTTTAAAATATCAGAACCAAAAGGTTTCGGATATCAGATATAGCTTTTGCTAACCGAGGGAGTAAATATGAAATAAAAATTTCAGAATAAATGTAAAATTGATTATAGAAATGTGGACAAACAAGGTAACATGCTAATGAAAATAAGTACACAAACGCATCATTAGAGCTGGACACATATATTTCGGTCGAATGATTCGACCATATTTGTTTGTTGATGTTGCTTTATTGAAAACAAAACTCAACATTTTTATACAATATGGGAAGAAAAAACAGAGAGGAGAGAGAAACGATAGTGTGAGGAAGGAGGCAGTATGTGCTGAGTGTAGTAGATATGTTAGATGAGGAGAAGGAGTGGGAAGAGTAGTATGTGTGTGAGAGGAGATAAAAGAGGAGGAGTGGGAAGAGTAGTGAGAAAGGAGCAAGGAGGAGTGTATGGTTGGTAGCAGGATAAGAAAAAATGACAGCACGTGGAGAACTTAATTAAGTAAAAATAATGGACAGAATAAAATAGGAACACACGGTGGAAAGAAAAATGAAACAATGGAAAAATGGTGAACTAAAACTATATTTGAATGAATAAAATGGTCGACTCCATCGACCGAAATATCTTAGTCCTATTCTGATGATGTGTTTGTGTCCGTAATTTCACTAGCATGTTACATTATTTGTCCATATTTCCATAACCAATTCTACACACACACACATATATATATATATATATATATATATATATATATATATATATATATATATATATTCAACTGAACACAAAAGTTTAGGTAGTAGTATAATAATTTATAATATGACTAAAGCTCAAAATATAATACAATAATAATTTCTAAAAACTTTATATTCGATTAATGATGGATATTTTGAAATAAATGAAGGTAAACGTCTTTAATTGTCATAATGTATCTGTTTTTGGACTTTTACCAGTAAATGAATTAAAAAAGAATTTCACTCTGGCCTGGAAGAAAAGGAGAAAAAAAATGGATGAGCTCATTTTTTGTAGTAAATCATTGCATGGATGTAGCATTGTCAATGTAACATAAAAATATAACTTTACTTACTTGTATGCCCATCGTTTTTGATTTTAAATTCCATCATTTTATCAAAATTTTTTAAGGTGAAAGCGCCAAGCTTATTGTAATATTTTGCTGTATGTGAATTAATTTTAATTGGACTCTGCTGGTTGAGCTTGCAGTTAGGGAAAGCATTGCCCCAATCAGCATGACCTGAAAGAAAAAAACAAAATACAAGTTATCAACGAGAAACTCCAACAACCAACATCTGAATGGATTTTGAAAAGGCACCCAAAAGTTTTATAGGACATGATAAGGACTCTTTATAGTATTATTGTCACATCTGGGTTGGTGCACCAGCCACTAGTCTCTCTCTTTCACTCTTGGACAGGTTGCAGAAAAAGAGTCTATAACCTAATAGGTCCCGCATAGTCTACCGAGCTCCATCCCCTGCCCCATTGCTGCAATGTTTTATAACTGTGCTTGTTTTGCAAGTACTTCCGCAAAATGTGCTTCGACAAACTTACTTGCACTTGTAGCCCTCAACGTAAATATTCCCGACCAACCCGTATAACAACAAACTCCGACCTCTTCACTTTACAACTTCTACAGATGTCGAAAGACGTTCTACTGTAATATCTTCTTTCCTCGCACCGCTGGCTTTTGGAAATACCCTCACTCTGCTCCACGTTTCTCCCACTGTTACAAGATACAGATATTTAAATGTAATGTGAATAAAAATCTTGCCGCACAACTCCCCACTTAGGATGTCCCTATAAATATGGCCTTTATTACTTCTCAGCGGAAAAATGTCTTCTTTGAGGTGAATAAATGACAAAAGGTTAATTTAATTGTGAAACTGAACTGTAGGAGAAGGACCACTCCTTTCACATAATTTAATAGATCGACCGTAGTTAAGGGCAACCCTAATATACCCTTTGTATTAACAACCACTTCTTTCCAAGGATTAACCCACTTACCCTTGATCGTCACTTGAGTGTTTAACAACGGGACATCAAGTGCCATACTTTGAATCTGTAGTATGACTCGACTGTTGATTGAACCCCGCGCTTCCGGCCCATTAGCGAATATCCTAACCATTATGTCAATTGGTCCGGTCATAAGGGGATAGTACCCCTGCTTAATTGCCTCACCACAAAGGAAGAGTTAGACACAAGGTCGGTTTTTAATGTGGCGAAAATTCAGCCCCCCCCCCACGATAAGGAAACTCTAGATTGGGACAAAAATGCAAATTGCCTGAGTCTAGAAGGATTTCTCTTTCACAGACCGATGACAGAAAAGACTAAGTGTAGCAGCAGAACAGATACTACACTTTGCTCCTAGCCAAAAGCCCAAGTGGCATATTAATATTGACGCGAGAATTTGGAAGTTAAGGGTAATTTGCCAGACGCAAAAGTTACTAAGTATGATTGATCGGACGCAGTTAGTTTCTGTTTAAAATTTAATGAAGAAGGATGTAAACAGGTATATCAGAGATAAGAGGCTTCTATACCCCTGTGTGTGAGGGGCTGATTATCTTCGCTTCACCGTACTCCACATATATACCACCGACAGATCAAGAGAAAGGTATCCAGTCGGATGCGACACACATCCATAGTGCTCCGCCACCATCGACGGGAAAAGTTCGTTGAAGTCTTATTTACTTGCTTCTCCACGAGGGCAGAGTTAAACATGCCGGTTTTTCATGTGAAGAAATCCAGATCCCCAAACAGAAGCACTCTGGATTGGAGGAAAAATTGCCCCAGTTTAGAAAGATTACTCCTTCACTGACCGAGTACAGAGAAAATGGTGTGTAGTATCAGAAGAGATACTGCCCATAGCTCCTAACCAAATAGCCAATGATCAATCATTAAACGGAAAGTCGTTGAGTCTGCTAGTTCAGAAGTAACGCCAAAATAACAAGTACTGAACTCGTTAAAATTAGACAAAAAACACGTTGTTCAGTATAATTATAAAATTTCAGTATAATTATGAAATATAAGAACATATATATATATGTGTATATATGTATATATATATATATATATATATATATATATATAAACACACACAATTATAAAATATATAAACAAATGAATATCTATACAATTATGAAATACATAAGCATATATATATAAAATATATATACAATTATGAAATATATAAACATATATCTATACAATTATCAAATATGTAAACATATATACATATAAATATATGAGGGTTTATAACTAAAAGGTAACTTTTAGAGAATTAGACCTATTGAGAGGTGAGGAAAGCTCCATATACTGGATAGAGCAAAAATAAGGTGAGTCAATGAAAAATAATTAGACCTGCAAATGGAAACAGATCAATATCTTCAGTTGTTCAGAACAAGGATCATTTAGTAAATAAAAATATTTCTTCTTCTTCTCTTTCAATTTCATTCCTTAAGCCAGGCTTTTCAAAGATTAAAATCTTATCATCAGAGGAAGTAGTGATTGATAAGTTGACAGATAAGAACAGTTAATATTCAAAATTTGAAAAAAAGTCTTTTTTTTTAAAGTTCTTTTTAAAAGGTTTTAAAAGTTCAAACGGGTGTGTTTCAATGTAAATGAAAGTCACCAAACGCGGAGATCCAAGTGGTATGGGGTTCAAATGTAATTGGTAAATCCAGAAGAATCTGTATGAAAATCCAACGACGACGATTCCACCCAAGTCCTTAGTCTTTAGAGGGGGGATCAGACAAAATTAGCCATATTAAGAAAACGCATTTCTTCCTGTTTTCAAGTAAACAGATCCAAAGGCAAAAAGCAACGAACCAAATCTCAATGAAAAATGGTAATCCGAATTGTTGTAAAGTGTGAAACTTACTTGGAATTGTGGGATATGTAGGGGGAAGGTAAGAGAAAGAAAAAAGTGGAAATAGCATGGAAGGTGGGGTGGGGGTGGGGTTAGGAACCGAAAAGAAAGAAGAAGAAAGGAGGTAAAGACAAAAAACAAAAAGAAAAACCAGAAGAAAAGGAGAGAAAAAGAAAAAAGAAAAGAGTAAGGAAAAAAGAGCAAGAGAGAACGAGAAGGGGGGCAATCCTACGAGTGGGGGATGGGGTTAATGATATTTAGGCAAAAGAGGGAAGAAAATAAAATCTAGGGTGGTCGAATCAAGAAATGTTATAGCTTCTGGTCAGTACTGGGAAATTAAATTCCCGTAGGGTTTAAAGTTTAGATTAAATGCAGATAAGCTTCAGAGGTTATAACTCGAGGAAGATTTTGCTAAGATGATTAGACTGATGGCGGGGCAAAAGGAAAATGGCTGTAAAGATGATATAGTTAGATAAAAAACTAAAAAACTTGAGTGGGGAGATAGGGTCGGGGGGTTATGGGATTATAAGAGGTGTCGCTAGTTAGGTTGATCAAACAAGCGAAAAAAGGAATAGTGTTTTCCCCATGATGGCTTTAAAAAGCCCTAAGGATTAAATAGATATCTATGTAGAAAAAATGGTTCTGAAGGATTTTGAACTAATTGTCATTCTATAAAATAAATTGACAGTGTAGGTTGTCAAATATGGAAGAGAGAGGAAGGTTGTGTAAGCAGATACAGTTCAGCAATAGATTAGTGAGTTTTAAGGGATAGGTTAAATGTTCAAACTAGAAGAATTGGAATTAGTAAAGGGGCTACCCATGATAGATAAATAGTGAATAAGAGATTGAGAGTTATGGGGGAGGGAAAGTACGGTTAATTATTGCTAGGTGGGAGGGGCCAAAAAGTTGGAGTATTTGAATTTGCGTTTGTGTCTGCAATAGGAGATCAATTCGTTTTTAAAATTAATAGTGTTTAAGGATTTATTAGCCGTGGCTATTGTGTAAGTTTTCAATAGTGCATGGGCTGCAATGTGGAGAGCCTGGGGTGTAAGATCTAGATTTTTTCAAGATGGGGCAATGCAATGAGTAGGGTGTATTACTGATTTTTAGGTTTCTAACTAATTTAGAGAGCGAGGTGCTAGAGTTATCGTTATTTAATTTAAATGATTGCATATGTTTTGAGATTCTTATCTTAATTGGGAAGGCGCTCAAACCTATGTAAGTGTGAATTTTGTGAAGTGCGGAATTTACATTTGAGTGATTAAGGATATTGGTAGCTGCTTGTAAGGATGAATCTGAAACTATATTAAGTTGGGGTGTTTGGGGAGGACCAAGAACAATCGGGGTGTTTATGCTGTTTGGGTCGATTTCAAAATTACTTGTTGAGCGTGAGGGATACGAGCTAAGGTGATTATTGCTAGTACTATGGGTTGGCTGATCATTGTGGCAAGAAGCAGCAAGAAGCAGCACGCAGTGGTTGCAGGTCTGTCGCGACGGGGTTCGATGTAAAGCCAGAGCTCTGTCGGAATTCCCTAATGGTGCACGCGTATATAACATCACTATGAATGCAGTCACCATTTAGGGGGCAGTCTCTGGGTCTACGACACTTACTTTAATTTTGGGGAGAAGGGGGGGGGAGTTTGTTGGGCAGTTTTTATTTTTTATTATTGGAGGAAATTATACTTTGCGCTATGTTGGGCATAGTGGAATAGGATATCTTAATGCGTTTTCTTAATATGGCTAATTTTGTCTGATCCCCCCTCTAAGGACTAAGGACTTGGGTAGAATCGTCGTCGTTGGATTTTCATACAGATTCTTCTGGATTTACCAATTACATTTGAACCCCATACCACTTGGATCTCCGTGTTTGGTGACTTTCATTTACATTGAAACACACCCGTTTGAACTTTTAAAACCTTTAAAAAACGTTTTTTAATGTTTTTCAAATTTTGAATATTGACTGTTCTTTATCTGTCAACTTATCAATCATTACTTTCTCTGATGATAAGATTTTAATCTTTGAAAAGCCTGGCTTAAGGAATGAAATTGAAAGAGAAGAAGAAGAAATATTTTTATTTACTAAATGATCCTTGTTCTGAACAACTGAAGATATTGATCTGTTTCCATATGCAGGTCTAATTATTTTTCATTGACTCACCATATAATATATATATATATATATATATATATATATATATATATATATATATATATATATATACACACAATAATCAAATATGTAAAAATATATATATACAATTATGAAATATATAAACAAAGATATATATATACAATTATGAAATATATAAACAAATATATATATATATATATATATATATATACAATTATGAAATATATAAACCAATATATACAATTATGAAATATATACACACATATATATACAATTATTAAATTTATAAACAATTATATCTACAATTATGAACTTCATAAAGGAAAATACAGACAGTAAACTAGTACGGGGTAATTTATAAAATATAGATCATTATTCCCACAACGTTAACAGTTTTTTAAAAATATTTATAAACTTCCAAGAACTTTATTTTATTTAACTTCGTCAGAGAAGAATTGGTCAAACAATCGGTTAAATCCGAAAAAGATAAATTGAAAAATTCAAAATACTGTTATTAGCATGGATACCAGTGAAAAAACACCCTCAACGGTTAAATTTATTGTGCGAAGAGACGTTTATTCATTTTATGAAAGAATAAGGGAATAAACACGAAAAAATAGTTGGAAAATTTGTTCATTCAGGCAAAGTTGGTGAAGTATATCAAAAGTTAGGTTGATCTTACATTGTTTTTTGATGATTTTATTAAACGTCTTAAACTCTCATATCTCACAAAATTTCACTGGCCGGAAGTGATGTACCTACTCCCATACCACATGACACCACACGAAATAATAACCTATTTAACCAATAGATAACCTATTTTTAAATATCTTTAATTCATCACAGTTGACGGGAAATAATTATTACCAGTACTCCTGACATTTACATTCGGGTTATAATTTTTTCAGTATCTGTTTGTGTGCCAAGTTCTCTAACTAAATGCATCGATTTTATTATTATAAAACTAACCATCCATGTAATTTTCATAATCTATATATTAATACGCTAAGGCATTTTCATGTTCGTACGTGCGTTATTGTGCCCCCTTTTTAATATAAGATCGTCCAAATAAGTAATAAATCTGCGACTTAATCTTAATACTAACTGATAATAATAAAAAAGAAAGGAAATCATTTCTTTCACTTTTGATATAGACACAGAAATGTTCTCTCATTATTAATATTAGTCGTAGTAATAATGATAAATAAATTTGTATGACAAATACGAAAATGTTAATGTTTATTTATCTATATGAATAAATGCGAAATTTACGAATGAATTGTTTAATATTTAAATTTTTTGTTTCAAGAATTTCAGGTAGCGAACTTTGCGAGTGGTCGAATTCATCTAGTTATTAATAATTATGATCTTATTTGACTAATTAAATTTGAATGATTTAAATTTAAAGTTTCAAAAAGTTCTCTTTTCGTTGTATCCAACGATAAAATGTATTTAACATTGATATCATAAGGATATAATATTATTATCTTTGACACTGTTCTTTTTGGGGTTGGGGTGGGGGTGGGGGTAAATATCAGTTTTCACAGCTTTGTTTTTCACGTGTAGATGTTTTTCCATGTGTGTTAAGTTGTTAGGTACAAAAGCGGTAATCTGTGGCTTCATACCACCCTCGAGTGTCTTCGGGCTCTCTGTACAAGGGTTTGTCAGAACAACCTGACATGAAGATACTTCTCCCTACAAGTAAACCCTGACGAAATATTAAAAATAACATAGTATTCGAAGCACAAATAAGATCCCCTTGATATGGCAAGACATCGGCTCATACGAGTAATGGTGCACCACCTCCAAGTATTTTTACCTAAAATAACAACACTTAGCTGACAACGCCACCAGAATATATGAATTCTTGTCTTGGAATCGGGTAAGACCAAGGGGCAACAAGAAAGATATACTATAAAATAGTTAACTGGTCAATTGGGGAGAGGAAAATTAATGTTCTTAACTTATTTACTAACTCAACATTTGACAGGTACAGGAGAACTTTAAGTGAATATTCGAATATCTATCTATCTCATATAGAGATCAAGTGTTCGACCCATTGGAAGGGGCTCCTTTAGTTCCGAGAACTTCGAATGAAGTAAAATGAAACAAAAGTAGAAGCAGATATCTGATTGGTTATTTTTATAATGTGGCATAGGAAAACATTTGAATTTGGATTTTAATTGCTGCCGACATCATACTGATAGATCAGAGGCGATTTGACCACTATATGTAAAGTTAAAACATTCGCCATCCTTCGTGAATATACCAATTTATCAGAGAAAAGTACCTATACTTAAACCTTGGCACATGAAAATCGGAATTAAACATAATCCTCATAGAATCGACAGCACCTTAAACTAAGCAATAGAGGGAAAAACACGTATTGGTCGGAGCTGCCAGAGCTCAGCACTTGTTAGACAAGGAGGGCATTTTTCAACGGAAATAGTATAGTACCACTAGTGCTGGTGCTATGATTACAACTACACACACACACTCAATAATTGTTACGAATCTACCACTAGGAGATTACTTCTTTTAAAGACAAAGCAATGTGTTAATTTTTTAAAAAGCTATTATATAGAGGGCAATTGTCTGTGTGTGTGTATGAATGTCCAGCTAAAAAGAACAAAATAACTACAAAACAAACAGGGTAAACGAGGGGAGGGGGAAATAAAGAGAAAGAAACGGATAGAAAGAGGTAAAGAGATTGAATTTTTAATAGAAGTATGTTACACTTTTGCCCCGGACAACGCCCGGTAGCCCTGCTGGTCGTTAATGAATCACAGAATTATCAAAATTAAATGATCTTTTTAGGGGAAAAGACAATTTTAACGCAATTTTGAACCAAAGTAACGCACATGTGCTCAGTTTATTGTATTTATATTTTATGGCAGTATTTAATTAAAAAATAAAAATAATAAAGAGTCCTCCCCCTTAAAGCGAAGTTAAAACCATCGCTCCCTGAGGCTCTATCATGTTTGGGACTCAACTAGGTTGTGGGGCAGTGCGGGGAAAGGTAGCGAGGCACTCATCGGTAATTAAGTGCAGGCAAAAAAGGAGAGAGGGAGAGAAAGAGAAAATAGGAGGGGAGAAACAGAAAGAGAGAGAGAGAGAGAGAGAGATGAAAAGGAGAGAAAAAGAAAAGACAGAAGAAATAAAGAAAGAAAAACAAAGGGTGAAAGAGAAAGACAAAGAGACGAAAGAAGCGAGACCGAGGGAAACAGAGAGAGATAAGAGGAGAGAATGAAGACACTGTAAAGAGAGATAATGTGAAAGAGGGAGAATGTAATAGAGAGAGATAGGGGAACAGAGACGAATAGAGACAGACAGATACACAGAGAAATATATATATATATATATATATATATATATATATATATATATATATATATATATATGTATGAAATTAAAAATGGAACAGTGGAAGACCCATAAGCTCAACGTTTCACCCGATGTGATGTGGGCTTTTTCAGGAGCGGACGAAAAATTGCTAAAAATGACAATAGACGGGAAGGTCATATAATTGGGGAATATATATAGTGGTAGGGTTTAAATGGAGGGAAATATATGCAAATATGTAAAGTGTCAGAAATAAGTATAGAAAATGTCAGCATGTAATTATACATATATATATATATATATATATATATTTTTTTTTAATATATATATATATGTATGTATACATACAACTGAAATTTCAAATGTACATAGTAGTATAAAAAGGAAAGAGAAACTGAAGAGAAGATAGGGGCTAAAAGGAAAACCAGTTTAATATTCAGGGAAGCATCCAGTGTCTAGACGTATCTTATTTTCATTTATGATT
This sequence comes from Sepiola atlantica, assembly GCA_963556195.1. Taxonomy (NCBI): domain Eukaryota; kingdom Metazoa; phylum Mollusca; class Cephalopoda; order Sepiida; family Sepiolidae; genus Sepiola; species Sepiola atlantica. Next base: position 168,463,558 of record OY744517.1, on the reverse strand, counting down.
GTTTTAGAGAGGTTGGGGGAGATACAGTAGAAACCCATTTTTTGTCTAATTTTATTTGTAGAGAGGGCTATTACTGCAGATTCAATTATACGACGGACCGACTTCTTATGTACCATCCTGATCAGAGTAGATTTGTTAAAGTCAAAGCTGTGCCCATACTCCATAGTATGAGCGCATAAGGCGTTAAGAGTTTTGTTTGTTTTAATCGCTCTTTTATGCTCATAAATACGCTTGTCAAGGTTACGTTGCTTTCCTCAAAAGTAGAACTTGTTACAGTCTCGACAAGGAATGGAGTATAACCCTTTCATGCATTCTGTTGTTCAACAACAACAACAAATAGAAAAGTTGACAATAATTGTATATCCTATGTATATTTTATTTATATATTTATAAAAACATGTTTTATTCATTTCATATCATTAATTAATGGTTGTTCTAGCATTTGACCTAGGTAATGTTATGCGTATTTATCATGGCCTTGTGTTAGAAAAAAGAAGGCTGCCTGAATATCCCTGTTTTCCTCGTGGGAACTGGATTCAATGTAAGTTGCTTGTTTTGTTAATTTTTCTGTTTTCTGCCTTATTATATATTTTTTCTAGGGCGAACTTTGGTTTCCTGAAAAGCAGCATGGATGAAAGATCCTGAATCGACATATAATTTTTTTGTTTTTTCATATGTGTGCGAAACAGTCGATCAAAATGCGCTCAAGCTTTTTGGATTTGAAAAACTAGAAAAAAATGAAAAATAACTCGGTCACTGGAATTTAGTGTAAAATTATATATATATATATATATATATATATATATATATATATATAGTGAGAGAGAGATTGTTAACCCACTTTACTTGACCCCCTTTCTGGACGACTTGAAAACCAAGCGATTGAACAGGGCTTAGCACGAAGCGAACACGGGGAAGACTGGTCGATTGCACGTAACCGGCCTTCTTCAGGGGTCATTTTATTGAATCAGTTAGTTTTGTAAGTGCCTGAAACTAAATGCCATATTTCGCTGATTGCACTCTCTCCTATTCTGTCTTTTCTCTTTATTAATGCATTCTGTTGTTCAACAACAACAAATCGAAAAGTTGTCATAAATCATTATAAATTTTAATTTGACTAATTATATTTATTTTTGTGAGAGTCAGGCACATCGAGGAATACGTTTAGCGCACATAATTAATCGTTACGGGCCTTTTCGGATGTCAGCTCAACTTGAAGGCACGGTCCTTCGCGACTGAGGTTCACACTGGGTGTGAATCGTCACTGCCGCATCATCGGCGAAAAGCTTGTCCCTAGCAAGCAGTTCTCGTACTTTGGTCTTGGATCTGAGGAGGCCGATACAGAAGAGTCCGCGATCTTATCCCGTACGTAGGTAAAGCCCCTCTCTTGGCCTGCCGAATATATGCTTCAGAAGCAGTACGAATAAGATCCTGAAGAGAGTCAGAGCGAAAGCGCAACGATGTTTAACTCCACTACAGACCCTGAGGCCCTTTCTACTGACGACATCTATCGCTTTGATGAGATCCATAAAAGTACTGTACAGAGACATCTGTTGTTTTCGGCATTTCTCCCGGAGCTGGCAGAGTGAGGGGATAATGTTTATCGGTGATATCGGAAACCACACTTCGTCTCGGTAGACACGTTTGGTGAGTTTCAGCAGGTGAACAAAGATGATCCGAGACTTCCTATGATGTGGGATGCCTCTGCAGTTGTTGCAGTCTCTTCGCTCACCCTTGTTTTATAATGCCATACATACCTTATTTCTGTCATCATATTATATATATATATATATATATATATATATATATATATATATATATATATATATATATATATATATGTATATATATATAGATAGAATTGAAGTTTTTTAATTACAGGTTCACTCTCAATGGAAATACTCAGTTTGATATACAATGATATAGAGGCATACATATATATATATATATATATAGCATTTCCGACTTTAGAGCTCAATGTATTTAATATACAAGTAAAGATAAATTATATATATATGTATATATATATATATATATATATATATATATATATATATATATATATATATATATGAAGAAGAATGGAAAGGAATTAGAGAAAGCAAAAGCCAAATCAAAATTCAATTCAAAAGTTCAAAGCAAGGTATATTCCGCAAAAAGGCAATTTATTCAAGTTAAATTTTCCTTAAGCCAGGCTTTTCAAAGATCAAAATCTTATCATCAGAGGAAGTCGCTGGGATAGATAAGTTGGTAATGGCCAAGATTTAAAATTTGAAAAAATGAAATAAAAGTGGCAGGGAAAGAAACGCAGGGCAAAACTGTGCCAAGGGTGCAAGCAAATGTCCGATTGCCAAAAAGTCCGGTGTCGAAGAGTCCAGCCTTTTTGCGGAATATACCTTGCTTTGAACTTTTGAATTGAATTTTGATTTGGCTTTTGCTTTCTCTAATTCCTTTCCATTCTTCTTCATTTCTACCTGCTCTATCCTGGATATTGAGCTGTATACTCTTCACAATAGGGTTTTACCTTTCCTAAAAGTTCGCTTTTAGTACACCTCTTTATATATATATATATATATATATATATATATATATATATATATATATAGTGTATGTATATTTATTTCAGCGATCAATGGATGAATAGATCTTAGTCGTATTATGTATTTCTGGCTCATTTGAAATAATGGTTAGTATGTTGTTTAATGGGCCGGGGGACTGGGATTCATTCTTCGGTCGAGTCTCAAAAAATGGTACTTGATGTATCCTTGCTAAACATTCAACATTATCAAATGAGGATCACGGACTAATTTAGGGAAAGCCGTGGAGTCTTTCCCTACAATCCAGTGTAGTAGTGAATAAAAAGAGGCTGCTTTTCGCTTGTCCCTGACTATGGTCGTTCCATTTATTTTATTAGTCGTACGAAAATATACCTATGACTATCTAGATATGCCAAAACGTTTCTGTTTCAGCCCAATATGGAGTTCATCAGAATGATTGCCTAATACGCTCTCTCTAGGAATGAAACGAAAACGTTTCTGTGTAGATGGCTTGCCATACGTTTATATCATACTACTACTACTACTACTACTAATTATATATATATGTAAAGTTATGTATGTGTATATATCTATATATTTTTATGTAGAAGATTGACTCCTAAAAGTATTTACCGGCCAATATGAATTTTGAAACACAGCTGCGAGACGTATATGTGGGTAAAATGGGGTATTTTTTGTTTAATTAGGTTTTATGCTAAGGGGGCAAAAGTGGGTGAAAGCCCTTCGTGAGAATTCAGATACCTCCAATTTCTGTGAAATTTTAACAATAAGTATTAGACATTAATAAATATTACACTAATTCAATTTTTTTAGTATTTTAAAGGGTTTTAGGTGGGATACAGTAGGCACAATCTCCCATTTGAAAATTCAAATATTTCAGATTTGCATTCCATTTGATGTATAGTCATTAGACATAAATTAAGTAAGATACCCTGAAGTTAAAATTGGTATCATTAGCTCTTTAGTTTTCAGTTTTAGACAATCAAAATCATATAATATAGCTTTTGATTAAAATTGAAATAAAAATGTCAGATATAAGGTTAAGTGGCATTATATCTATTTTTAATCTTCGTAACGGGACATAAAAGTGACGCAAAACTTATCTGTTCGCGTGAATTAATTTTATCCGTTCTGGAGCGGGTATTCTTTTAGTATAATATTAAGTTAGGTATGTTTATATGTTTACATATTTATATGTATCGGGTTCACTCCTAAACTAAAAAAACGATCATTATTAATTTTGATCAAAATTGAAATACGAATTCTAGACATACGATTTAGAAACATTATATCTTGATTTTAATTTTTGAAGAGGACATAAAAGTGGTGCAAAAGTTTTCTGTTCGGGGAATTCATTTTACACGTCTTGGGATAGGTATTCCTCTCGTATATATATATATATATATATATATATATATATATATATATATATATATATATATATATAGTCTCGGAAGTTTCTCAACCATTAAAACTATATAAAAAAAAAAAAAAAAACAACAAAAAAAAACTTATAGTCTCAAGTCTTCCAGTGGAAAATCACTCATGTAAGTCAATTTATTTTTTACAGTTATTATATTAGTTAGTTTCTAACACTATTTTAAGGGATCATCAGTTGTTTACCATGAAAAACTGTTTCGGGAATTTAAAAACAAGACAGTATTTATATATCATCAGACTTGTTTTTCCACTTTTTTCAGCCGTCAGTTTTTTAGTTGACAGTTCTACCATCCATCCTCATCAGATATGGCCCAATTAGCAGAGGCATAGTGGCCCCAGGAAATGAGATAAAGTGTATACATGCTGTGAAACTAAGCTCCTTCAAGTACTGATGTGTGTGGTGGGCTATGCCCTAATTAAGTTTAATATTACCAAACAAAGCCTAGCGTTCTCGATTTATATCGTAGCTTATCTTTAGACGTGTGCCACACTAAAAAGCCTAAGAGATTATGAAAATGATTATTTATATTTAAAAACTAGCTAAGGTACCTATCTTCGCCGATTGTGCTGAGGTGATTATACAGGTTGCCTCACTTTCAAGTTTTTGCAAAAGTTTAGTTTTTGCTACTAGGTCGAAGCTTAGGGTCTATGTAATAATTTTGTTCCGAGTGGACAAAGATCACATGGAGTCTTCATGCATTCACCCAACTTTTCAAGATGACCGCCATCAAAATCAAATAACGTAATATCTCGGAAACTATTTACCCTAGAAACATGAATTCGGTGTCTATACCAAGGTTTTCAAAGAATCAGATAAAACTATTTCTCACTATATCAGAGTATTTATTTGTCCAAAATGGTAAAAGTCAACATGGCAGCCATCAAAATCCTATATCAGCTATACTTACAAAACCACTAAACCTTCAGCTATGCTGTTGGTGTCCATGCCCAGAATTTTATGGCGAGGGAAGCAAACAACTATGTCTTGAAATCAGTAGATATATCCCTGTTCCACCAAAGTAGAAAAATAACAATGGTAAGTGCTATAAGAACATACCAGCGGAATGACATTTTAGCCGCTGGGCCAGAAGGTCCCAAACGATGCTACCATATTGCTAAGTATTTTTCATCTACAGGTGAAGTGTTGACAACATAACAATGAAACCATTATATGAACTAATATTTTTCATATGTTTGCTTCTTTCTTATTAATCAGCTAAACTTCCTGTGTAATTAGGATCTCACATTTATCCTTTTTGATCATGGAATCAGCTTAGGTTGTTTGTTGGGATATCTGTGCATTACATGAAGTCATTAGCACGTTTTCTGTAGCTTGCAACGAGAAACCAACAGTGCAGTTTTGGTTACTCATTCACAAGTACGAACAGCATGATAGAAGGTTTAGTGATTTGGAACTATAGCCGAGAGAAATTGTTTTATCTAATTTCCTGACCATGAAAACCTTGTTATATACACCAAATTCATGTTTCGAGGGTAAATAGTTTCCGAGATATTGAAATTATTAGATTTTGATGGCGGCCACCTTGAAAAAGGGCGGGATCGTATGAAGACTCAATGTGATCTTGGTCCACTCAAATTAAAATTGTTACTTAGGCGCTAAGATTAAAAATAGTACTAAAGATCTAACTTTTGCTAAAACTTGGTAGATACCAAACCACCACTCCTCTATACAAAACGAAATTTAACACAAGTTACATGTACATATGCAATTGTTGATAATAAAAACAGTTGTTGATAATAGAATATTGTTACATATATATATATATAGATATATATTTTTAATTTTATTTATTTTATATATATATATATTATTTTTTATTTTATTTTATTTATTTTATATATATATATATATTATTTTTAATTTAATTTTATTTATTTTATATATATATATATATATATATATATATATATTACGGTCATCAATTATTAAGTTGATATGCATGTGTTTAACCGAACCCCCACGTTTTAGGAGAGCCCCCCACTTTTATAACTGTCCCGCCGGCCCTGATATATATATATATATATATAAATATACAATACAGATATATATAGATACATATACAATACATACATATACAATACATATATATATATAGATAAAATACAATACATACATATACAATACGTATATATATAGATAATATACAATACATACATATGCAATACATATATATATATATATATATATATATATAGATACATATACAATACATACATATACAATACATATATATAGATACATATACAATACATACATATACAATACACATATATATATAGATACATATACAATACATACATATATATATATATATATATATAGATACATATACAATACATACATATACAATACATATATATATATATAGATAGATACATATACAATACATACATATACAATACATATATATATATAGATACATATACAATACATACATATACAATACATATATATATAGATACATATACAATACATATATATACAATACATATATATAT
>OY744517.1:168334540-168452040 GCA_963556195.1 Sepiola atlantica | reverse complement strand
GAACAAAGTTTTTGTCCTAGAACATTCCATCTGTGCAACAAAACACCGCGACGCTTCTTACCAGCCGACTACAGCATGGTGGTTTTGAAGTTCATAATAAACAAATACTTGTTGAGACGTCCTCTTGGATAAGCAAGTCCTTATAAGTAATCTTCTGCCCATTCCAACCATTGTTCCTAATCATATTGTGGCGACAATCATCGTCCAACTGACAATCTATTTAACCCTTATCCCCAAAGTCTGGATAGACAGTGATTTATCAGCAAAAAAATAAAATAAAAATAACCTTATTAAGCACTGAATATTCAGGTAAGTGACGTCACATCCTTTGAACCATAGTTATCTAACTTCGCCGAAACGTTAAATAGTAAGTGCATAGTAAAAATTTAATAAAATCGTATCGATCTTCGTGGTGCCACAGCTAATGAATCTAGCAACTAGCCATTAGTTACTGATTCGAGTTAGTTTCGATCCGTGAAGTTAAACCGTTATTATTTTCCCGTTTTGCACGGTAAGCTGTAGCATCACTATCACACAGTGAAATATTTGCACATAGAATTTAAAGAAGTAATGCAGCAACGCATAATCTGATACACAAAAACAGTCAACCGGGTTTTAGAAATTAGACTTGGTAATAGCATTTAATTGACATTGATTCTGGCTACCCTATAATTTATTTAAATCTTAGTCTGTTTTATTTAATGATATAAACGGAATTACAATCGAATTAATCAATTAGATATTTTATCTGGTCCTATAATTATTTCCATAGCATACACTGCGCGAGATTCACCGATTCTACGCCGTTTATCAATCTTATACACATGCATCATAGTCATAAACTATCACTTTTATTTATATTAGCAGACATGCGTTAATAATGTTTCCTCCACTTTTTGCTTACATTACAACCAGCTTAATTCATAAATTACTTACAAAAGCATTATGTTTGATATATTTGACAATCCTATATTTGGCGCGATATTCAATAGAGATAATGTGAGAAATAAAGATATCCATGAAAATAGATATATAGAGAAACAACAGAGAGAAAGATAGCCGGACAGATAGATAGATATAAAGAAAGAGAGATATTCTACGATTTTGTAACGACGAAATCGTTACACCGTTTAATATCACTACGGATACGCAATGTAGTATTAATTTATCACTTCTTTTTACATATGAGTTAACGCAATTTATTTAACTGATTACTTACCTTACAGCAGATACCAATTATTTCATATTATTCAGTTATAAATTCATTAGAAAATTAAACTTTACATACGATCAAAACAAGATCGTGCCTCTATAGATTTTTCGACGTTAAATATGCTAAGACCACTTTACCGACTTCTGTCTCGACCCTGGTATATTTTACATAGATTAAAAGAAGGATAAATATGGGCAACAACGGTACACTTGAGGTATTTAATCAAATTGGCAATTCTAAAAATCGTGCGCTATTTACGAGATATGGGAGAGATTAAAAGATATTCATCGAGATAGATAAATAAATAGAGAGAAGGAGAAAGAGAGAGAGAGAGAGAGAGAGAGAGAGGGAGAAAGAGATAGAGGGACAGACAGACATACAGACAGAAACAGAGACAGGAGGGACCACTCTACTTATTATTCAGATCTCATTTAGAACGAATTGTCATATCTGATCTTGATTTACTGGTTAGACTATTATCCACGCCGCACGTAGACACAGTGTTTGTGAATCAACCCTATGTACCAACCCCTATCAAAGGCCTTCGATATATCAAAAGCTATTTCCCTAGAATAAATCGAGAGTCACTGATCCTTTGCGATATTACAATCAGCACGTCAGCAGTTATTCTTGAAGGATGGAATCCCTATTGCTTGACACTAAGTATATTGCTTTTGCTGAGCTTATTTTCGACTTCTTGATTTATCACGATTTATAAACAATTTACTTATGACTTATGTTGGTCTGTACTGAAATAAAGACACTATTTAACACTTATAGATAGATAAACATTTAATTAAAATTACTTATATGGGGTTAAGGGGTGGAAGCAGGAGTTGTTTGGGTTCCTCAATTTTTACGGGAAACGCCAGAACAAGAGTTCCGCTAGTAATGAATAACATGTAGTTTTCTTTAGCTAAGTTTTGTTCTTTTGCGATATATGAAGACTTTTTATTAAATGTCGAAGCACAATATCCATTGTAAAAGATTCATTGTATACAATTCATTGAACACAAATAGCGATTTTACACATATTTAGGGTAAATAATTGGTTTCCCAACAGCATTAGAGCGTGAAAGATTCCGTGCAGATTCAAACTCAGCATGGCAGATTTCATAGTCCTAGACGGTATCAATTAGGCGAATCACGCCCCCCCCCAATAGATAGAAGTCGCAGGGGACTACAAACTACTGATTCGATCACAAGTAAACTTGAAATATACATAGCCAATGCCGCACCATTTCTTAATCTTCAATTAAAAGGTTTCATCAAATAAATATCATGGAGAGCGATCTTAAAGATAAGATCCAAATGAACATCAGTTTTATGATAACTTGGAGTCTTCGTTTGAAACATCATAACGATGTTTAAAAGGCATAATTCGAGATATAAGCAAGTGTGTATAGAAAAGAAACTGTTTAGAATTATAACTTTAAAAAGGTGTTTCCTTATATGATTATAAAAGTAGAAAATTGCCCTAAGCTTGCCTTGCATGGGACTCGTCTGTGGTGCCAAAACAGTTGTCGGCCATTGCTCTAACAGAAACATACAATCAGCATTTTACAGACAATTAACAATAAAATGGTTAATCAACTACGTTTTTCTTTATTGTATTGATCAACTCATTTAACCATAGAAGAGAAATATGAATGCTAGCGCCACTGATTAATGTAGTTTTTATTCGCCTTTTGGATTGGATCAAAGTGTAGTATTTGTTCGCATACTACACGCCCCTTCCCTTCTCTTACCCCATGGTATGTGAATTAATGAACTACATCGTAGTTTTGTAAATACTTCGTATCGACCATCTAGGTAAGCTGTGCACTATGCGATCGCTTGAAACGTGAATATTCACCAATAGTGGATCTCACATAACCTAAAGCAACATAATTAGGCTCTGTCTGCCTATCTCGATTATCCTCGAAATAAAATTGTCATCATTAAGCGTGCAGGTTCTATGGTCGATAATATCTTAAGGATATCCGTTCTACTTTTTTTTTCTAAGTTGCTTTTATTTTCTTTTGTATCTGAGCTTTAAAGAGCCCCGTCTCCTATATCCGCGTCCGATTATAAAGTCTAACACTTGCTTCTCTAAGCAACAGTTTTGAGACTTATGAACACATGGCTCTGCAAATATAGCAGATGATATGTATCTATATATATATATATATATATTCTGCAAGTTCTGCTCGATCGTTGAACACTGTTAACGATAAGACGCTCACCCGCCTCCCGGGTAAGTGTACCTTAATTTCAATTACTCTCTGTGTCGATTTATCGCGACCGTGTGGTCCTGAAGGTTTGTCTCGTGATTGTAAACTGAATCTACGAACTGTGATCCTGAGAGTTTGTCTCGTGATTGTAAACTGAATCTACGAACTGTGTTCGAGCCCATGCAACCACCACTCCTACACTGATGAGGGTAAGAGAGCACGAAACGACGTCGTCTGTAGGTGAAAATACTTTAATATTCCAATATATATATATATATATATATATATATATATATATATATATATAGAGAGAGAGAGAGAGAGAGAGAGAGAGAGAGGGAGAGAGAATTTATTTGTTTACTCTAATTGCGATACTCAAATGAATTCATACAAACAAGTATTTACCTAAATGCTAGATGGGAATAATTTTTCATTCCATCAATATGATGCCACCCATGTGGAGATGGACATATATTTTAAAAATATAATTATCCTAACGGATGCGTGTTTCGTCGTCTTACAACTCATCAACGTGGCTGAACCTAGCGAGATTATGGAAAGAAATAACATCTGTCAAAATCCAAATAATGTTTGTCTGTGTAACAGGATATTATACTATATATACATACGACAGAATACATGCATACTAGTTTAAAAATTCACTAGCCTACATGAAATATTAACGGAACAACTGGGAGGATGTACCCACAAGACAGATGTACCAGAATGGATGACCAAAGGAAGAACCACGTGAATACAAAAAGACTCCGAAAAGGGAACGATCCCAAACAACTACATACCAATTACATGTGTACCAACCATGTGGGAAATCCTAGACGCAACTGAGAGAACAGATCTACCACTCCCTTAACATTCGTGGACTACTTCCCGAGGAAAACAAAGGATACCGGAAAGGAAAAAGAGGGACGCATGACCTGTTAGACCTAGATCAAAAGATCCTGAAGGAGGTAAAAATCTGGAAAAAGAACAATTATGGCATGGATTGACTACATGGGTTCCACGAGAGAATCCGGCAAGCATGAATAATTGCATGCATAAGATATCCCACAAGATTATTAATATTATTAAAAAAAGCAATAGAAACATGCAGACTGGAACTAACAGTTGGAGGACAGCACTTTACTGAGATACGAATACAGAGAGACATCACCACTACCGTTGGTAATAGCCATGATGCTATTCAACTACATACTAAGAAAATGTGATGCCGGATACAAGTTTACAGACACAGAACAAAGAATAAATCACCTCAAGTATTTGTAAAAAAACAAAAAGGAACTGGAAAAGCTGATAAACACAACCAGAATATTCAGCCAGGACATTCAAATGGAATTTGGAATGGAAAAGTGTGCACTGCTACAGATTAAAAGGGGAGAACTGGAGACATCGGATAGTATGAAACTGCCCAACCAAGAGTAGACGAGGGCGCTTAGTGAACATGATACCTACAAATATTTTGGAGTCTAGGAAGCAGACACCATCAAATCTACAGAAATCAAAGAGAAGATTGGAAAAGAATACACGAGAAGAACAAGGAAACTCTTAGAAGCAAAACTGTATAGTAAACATCTAGTTAAAGGAATAAACACCTGAACAGTATCACTAATAAGAATGAAAATACTTAGAAGGGAGAGCACTAACCAGATCCGCACTGGATTAGTGCGAAGAGTACTGGGACCTTTGAGAGGCTTATTTCCACCCAAATTCAAGTGAAGATCAATGGTCGTAGCCAGTGAGAAATCAATGGTAAGCGACTACTGCAATAACGCAAGGTCATTGGCAAAGGTTATCGAAAGAGGTGGAGAGCACTGGAAATCTGGGGAGACTTGTTGTCATCCACACTCCGGGAAACACCACCGGTTATTATCTGTGAGTAATTTCTTATGATGACCTGTATGAGGAAATTAGTGAGTACACATATTATTATTATTATTATTATTATTATTATTATTATTATTATTATTAATAATAATAATAATAATAATAATAATAATAATAATAATAATAATAATAATAATAATAAAAAAAGGAAGAAATCAGCCTCGGCTGAGATCACACAAAATAGTCGTGAAGGTTCAAGGAGGATGGAAATACCGAGAAAAGAGAGAGCACTAAGCAGACCTTTTTTATGGAAATCGCTCCAGACAAGGCATGAAGCCACTTGATGTAAAGAGCTAAAAATCTACTTCAAGTTAAACAAAACTAGCCAACGATAAGTGTTATATGGATAGATTCCGACTCAGAAAACAGTAATTATTCCTTCTTTGTCAGAAACATCACTTATGGAATGTGAGGACTATAGGACAAAATAAGGGAATAATGCGGAGCGTACTGCGACCTTGAAGAGACTTATTGCCAGCTAAATCCCAGAAAAACCCCAATCGTCATTGCAAGCGAGATATCAATGGTAAGCGGCTTTTGCAATAACGCAAACTCATTTGCAATGATTATCGAAAGAGGTGGAGAGTAATTGAAATATGGGGAAACTTGTTGTTATTCAGGTTACAGGGAATAGAACCGGTGATTATCAGTGAGCAATCACTGATGATGACATGTGTAAGAACTCTTAGTGAGTAAATAATAACTCTAGAGTGCGGATACCTAACCCACATAACGAAATAACGCCGACGAACCACAGAAAAAAAGACACAATATAGAACGAATACTGTATGAATCAAAGAGATCTTAAACGACAGAACTCCCATAATCTGACATCTCTAAAATAGACACACACACACACATATATATATATATATATATATATATATATATATATATATATATATATATATATATATATATATAGTGACGCCAGCCTCGGTTGGTACCACACATAATGGTAATGTATGTCAGGGAGGATAAAAAGATGGATGGCACCAAGTAAACCTCCACTGGAAAGATGTGGAGAGTACTGGAACATTGGGGAGGCTTATTGCCACTCAAATTCCAGAAAAAGGTGAAGGGTGGTTGCCAACGATAAATCAATGGTAAACGACTGTTACGATAACGCAAACTGATTTGCAATGGTTATCGAAAGAGGCATTGAGTGCTGGACATCTGGGGAAACTTGTCACTCAGACTCCAGGGAACATCACCGGTTATTATCAGTAAGTAATCACTGATGATAATTAATGTGAAAACTCCTACTGAGTAAATAATAATAATAATAGCACCATCTGGCCCTCCGCTGGAAGAGTACTAGAATCATGAGGAGGCTGATTGCCATTAAAATTCCAAAGGAAGTCACTAGTTATTATTAACGAGAACACGATTAAAAAACGGCTGATGCGAGAACTCCGAGAGAATGGCATGGGTGATGTGAAGAAATGGTGAGTACTGGAAATCTAGAGAGACTTATTCTGACTCTGACTCTAGGAACACCACTTTTTTTTAACTAATGAGAGATTATTAATAATAACTCATATAAGAACTTATAATGAGTATTTATTTACCTCCTCTCCAGGAGGTTAGACACAAGGCCAGTTTTATCTTACTCCCACAAGTAAGATGTGACCCAAGGTCGAGTCGGGAAAGTGGGGTTTGAAAAGCCAGCGCCCGAGAAAGTGAGCACTCTGGCCATTAAAAATTGCCTGGGCAGCCTCGTCGGCAGTAAGCAATAAACTTACTCATCTCCAAAGAGGGTAGGCAAAGCCTGGGAGGGTGGACCTCCTAGAACTGCACAGGACCGACCCATAGACCGGCGTAAATCAAGCCCCGAAGGCCAAGACAATACCAGTTTATGGGGTGTAGTATCCATAATGAGTAAGTAATGAACCCAACATAAGGTAATATAATACAGTACTAAGTTGGTATTTATTAATATTCATGTATAAAAGGTCCAATATAGTTCTGTAGAGCTGTATAATGACGAGATATAGGATCAAAGGCTATTTCCTGTGTGTCGTCATTCAATTTCATTTTTTGTTTAAACTTATTGGATACTTCAGCTTGCGCATGGTACTATCAGAACCTTATGAAAATTCCACCCTGCTTTCTGCGTCAATCTGTATATAAGGAATATTATTATTAATAATATTCCTTTCGGAATAATGTCTCTCAGGTTCAATAACATTAAGAAATAAATTACCTTTTTTTTTCTTCCGTAACAATAATTGTCATTGTCAGCTAAATATTCTGTAAATAAATGATACGAATGTCTTTTCTTTCTTTATTTATTTAAAATTCTTTAACAAAAGTCTCTGTCTTCTTACCGTAAAAGTAATTGTCAGCTAAATACTTTTTAAATCAATAAAACGCATGACACTTTTTGAAGTGTATTTACTTAAAATTGTATTCTTTTAATTGACGGTATGACACTTTGAATTGGGAAGAATTCATTTTAAAAACGGTGAAGTCGGAATATGTCACCTTAGTGACATAAGGTTAATCACTATCTTTGCTGATAGCACGATCTCATTTTTTAAAATGTGTGTGAAGTTGATAACGGAAATGCTTTAGCGTATAAAAAATAAAGAGTGCAATCACTGAATTCAACAGCCACGAGTGTACTTATCTTTTCATGCAGAAGTGGTTTAGACAAGTTAAGTTTGTAGAGATAGACAGGAAGCTGCTGCGATTACATGCAAACATATCTCATATCAAAGAGCACCCCAACAGTCAATTAACTTGTACCTTCATTTGATAAAATAATAGTAGTATTGTCGTATACACCGCTTTCTAAAGTTAGTTTACTGTTAAATGTTTCCGTCTGAAAATAACATATAAACACATAACTTTTTATGGTTCGGAATTGTTTAGATGAAGATTGATAATTTGGATTATTTAGATTATTCGAACTACTGCTTCGGCCGATGTAATCTCCGACTTTCTTCATGTGCTTCTTGTCGAACTCAGGAATCAATACGGGATTTCGAACTGAACCTTTTATTTAAACTACGAGGGTAAGTGTTCTTGTTCTGTCAGCCCGACCGAGTAGAATTCTTAATTAAATTTTATTGTATTCTCAGAGTTGTCTGTGGTGAAGATTGAACCTTCCACCTCCAGAAGACTTTCACTCATAATTGATTATACTTAAAACCTTTATTCTTCGCGCCACGGAAAAAAAAAACTTCGTAAGAATTCTTCTCGACCAATGCTGACGGAATAAAAAAAACTCTACTCTCATGAATTTTATAGAGGGTTCAGTTTGAAATTTCGCATCGATTTCCGAGTTTGACATAAAGATTTCCGAGTTCGACAATACGCACTTCAAAAAGGAGGGAGGTTACATCGGCCGAAACGTTATGAGAATGACATCCAAGATGAGAACAGTAGTTCGCTGAATAATAAAAATGATACTAACTATTTATAGTTATCTATAAACTAAAGAGTTCTAAAACAAGGGAGATAATTTCTAACGAAGAAAGTATAACTTGTGATTATTTGCAACATCAGTCTCATAGTTGTTCACTATTCAGTTCAATTCGACACATCTTTAATCTTCTCCCTTAATCATTATTTAGCAGTTTGTATTTATGTATGCGTCACGCGTGTTTGTACTGCAACTCGTTTATACATGCATTCTCAGAAGAGAAAGCTGGACACAACATCATTTTTATCTGGATGCGTGTGATTGGCATATAGAATACCGTTACAGCCTATGGAATCGGCGATACCGAGTTCAAATCTTATCATATCTATTGGGAACGGTATGCACTCGCAATCCACCATTCCTTACTCACTATGATTAAAATAGCAACTTATGTCAAAACAAAAAATCGTTCAGAATACATATTGTGTTTAGGCATTAATTAACTCAAAGATGACGTCAAAATGACAATTAAACTATTTTGATACGGGGAACCTTATGGTTGTAGTGATGGTCGGCGTAAAATAGTCAATTTTTTGTTAGCACAGTTACTCCAACATTTCCCACGGGTGAAACTGACCCAAGTAACAGGCAATTAACCTGTTAAGCCAACAATTTCGCGCAATGAAGCATGACTTGACGGGGAGCTGAGTCTAATTCATTTGAAATCAGTATCACAGATGAAAAAAAAAACAGGTGTTCAGTGAACTACCTCGAAAGATATAGGTTGTTAAGTCTCCTTCCTTCCTTCTTGTGTTATTCACCCAACAATGATCACGGAGACGAATTGGTACGCCCCCTCCTACAACTCAGTGAAATCTTTCCTCGTTTGCTTGTTACATGGGATAGACTATGATTTTTGCAACGTGTCTCCATGGTCTTACGGAATTATAAAGTGCAGAGCGCAGACAATTTTCTGGAAATTGTTGCTAGTATGAACGGCGTCATAATCTAGACCATCGCCATCTACGATGCAGGTGCGTCATTTAAATGTTTAAACAACCCCCTCCCCAACAAAAGCATACACACAAACCGCTGTCAAGAAAACGAAAATTGTTCAAAGAATTTATTAAAGACTGCGAATCTTTGAACAGCCTTTTTGTTAAATTACAAGAATTGTTCCTTGTTTTCTCCTCTGATTATTATTCTGAATTTTTCGGAAATAAGTGAATCTGACAGATTCTTTACGGGGTCTCTGAAATAAACATATATCTCTTCATATATGAATAATATTTGTTGTTTTATATGTTTAACTATTACTGTGCTCTATATGAAATATTGAGCATACCCCCTTAATATTAGGAGTTACTCTATTAAACTCTTTTTTATATCGTGACATATATATATATATATATATATATATATATATATATGATTAGATTTATAAATATATATTAAATTATTTGTACCTATAGACACTAGCGTTTCAAGCTAATTGCTCTCATCAGTACAGGAAATTAATCATTTCAGACATTCGGGAGGTGCGAACCTGGTTCACAGAGTCTGCCTAGAATCTGCAAGCAGTCGCCATATCCACTCGGCACCGAAAACTGTCTCGTGATTAAAGAAAATTTAGATCTATATGTAGCAGGCACAGACAAGAAGACTAGTCGAGAGTGTTCGACAAACGTGTTCGGAACTATGGTTCAAAGCTGATGACAGTCTATTTTTAACATCCCCGAGAGTGATCGACTTTAATTTCTCAAAAGGGCATATTATAATATTTATAAATAAATATTAGAGATATGCGTGTGTGTCTGCTCTACAGACCTGTACAATTTCAGTAGATGTTATTGAAGATATCTCGCTAAACTTGTATATCGAGATACGCCACATTAGATACGTATTAGGCGATGCTGTGATTGGCTACTGATTTATGTGCACCCATTTCAAAATACGATTGTTGGAATAGAAAGCTATGCATGCGCTATCAATCCAACGACAGATGTTCTTAAACAGTTAAATAGCCGTAAGATGATTGACATTCCGTAAAATAAACGAACAAAACCGGGCAACTTTAAACCAGGAGACTTCAGCGTAATACTGTGTTTAATTCTATTCATCTTCTTTAAGTTAAGTTAAAACGATTTCCCCCTGTACCTTTTGTCAAGAATAGGAAAACAACCACATGCATCACAGGCTACTAAACTCACCACTATACTACGCTTATTCACTCGAGCGTGCTATAGTAAATGTGTGACTATTTTCTCCAGCTTACACTAAATATTACTTTTGACCCAACATCTTAGACTCTCATCAAAACATACTCCATATAGGTGGTAGCAAAAACTTTTCCCGCCAACACTTTAGTACTAACACTTTCCCCATCGACACTGGAAACTAATAAACGTCTACTTTTTTAAAAATGTGACCCTTATTTTTTCTATTCGTCTGCTATTAATTTACTACATAATACAATACATTACGCACACATTTAATGGACGCTCCTTCTAATTTCGCTGAATTTTAAGAATATCGGATTACGTTATTTCTACCTATTACGTATACAGTTATCCTAATTCCGTTTTTTAGAGAATGCAATTAACGAACATAGTTCCTTACAGTGTTTCATTCTTCAACATCGCGCCTACAATTTCTTCAGCGACCCAACACCCGAACTAAGTCAATATACGCCAAGATACTCGACAAATAGCATAAAGTTAACATTTTCTGAATCCTACACCTTTCACACATAATATCCTAACATCGGAAAATAACTTCAATTTCTTCGTATAGAAATGACACAAAACGTGTGACTGGTGGACCCTATATTTGGTCGTCTTCTGGCAGATCGTAAAATAAAACACATGCCAGCTACAGGCTTCGTTTAAATGACCTATTATTCAAGAGATTTCTCCGTGGCCAGGTAGTTATCGACATACATCCAAGATCGAGGGATTTAGCGTTCTATCCCAGTCGACTCACACAATTTTTTAACATCATTAAACTTTTGCCTCCGAGGAAGGGAGAGGGAAGGGATGACTATCCCCGGGTTCTTTTTAAAATTCAACGTTTTTATGTAGTAATTTGAAAAGAAATCAATATGTAGTAGTTTAACTATTGGGAATATCATAATTTCTCCTCAAACACACACGGTGTATTAGTGCTCTGCAAGCCCCTTAATTATATGTGTGTGCTTCAGTAGTGCTCAGGATACATACTTATTTTTCTATTTACTTTCCTCACAAAAAATGGAATTTTTATACAAAGATAACGGGGGAATTAGTTTTAATAGGGCTCTGTGGGCATCTTTAATTTTAAAAGTGCCCATTACCATATATAGAGCGGGTGTTTTAAATTCTGGAGAAATATTGGTACCATGAGATGAGCAGAAAGACTCCCACAACCGCGTCTCCTTCCATTCCTTCATTCCTTTCTTCCTCCTTTCCCCCTTCCACAATTCCAAACCGACAATTATTCTAAGCATTAAAAATGTCCGATGTGACCTATTTGTGTTCTGTCGGATATTCACGCATTTTAATTCATTCTTTTATATTTCTCCCGGGTAACGCCGGGCTACGGATGTTAGCATAAATACTAAATAAAAAATGGTAAACGTTTACAATTATTTTAAAGACCTTGTTAAATTTTCTACGTAAATTTCGTTTCATTTTGGACTTTAAAACGGCTTTTCGATATCTACAATATAGATTTGTAATCGATTTGATTTTGAAATCAATTTCTAATGATGACTTAGCACTTTACTGAAACATGTTTCTGAAATTTTTAAATGTGGATTGATATCTTTTTCTTATTTAGATTAATCGGACTACTATTCTCATCTTGGACACGTGACGGAACGGATGAAGATATTAAGAGAAAACGATTCAAATGACAGTCTTCTCGAGGCTGACGGTTAAATCCTCACTACAGGCGATACTAAGACTAGAATTAAAATTATTTAAGACTTCTAGTTGGTCATGGCTGACGGAACGAAAACAATCTATTTGGCAATCAGTCAACCGTTCGGAAATGAGAGTTAACGTTCAATTTTTAAAAACTTTTGTTCGCTCCAAACAAGGCATATTACCACAGAAGTGCAAGGAGCCACTGTGACAGATTTATAAGGAGAGGGCAACCCGAATAGGGAGTTGGGAAGCAAAGTGCTTGTTCACATTCCATTTAAATGTTTGCATATCTGTAGGGTCGGGAAAACAGTCAACGAGAAGGGAATTCTATAGGCAAGCAGGCTGAGGAAAGATGCGATTAGAGTAAGAAATCTTTCGGCATCTAGGGACCTCTACAGTGAAATGGTGGAGTTTTGTTGCTAGTCAGGTGGTCGTGGGTATTCACGTTGAGGGGGCACAAGTGCAGCAAGATCATTGGAGCACATTCCGTGGAAATACTTGTAAAATAAGCACAGAGATTCAACATTGCGACGATGTGGTAAGCGATGGCGCTTGTCAAACAGTGCCGGTAATTCGCTTTTGCACCCTAGTCTAGTAATTGGCGTACTACCCCGGATGTGGCAACAATACTCTATGCATGGCTTTATATAGATCTAAAATACTGGCAAACATCACCCCGAATAAATTCACTCCAAGAATAAGATAGTACACGATCTATAGTATGACACATAGATCTGTTACTCCTTTTTAAGTGTGTCGATAAGACTATCACATTTCAGTTTGAAATAGAATTTGTATCGCTAAACTCTCAAATTGAATGGGGACACCTTTTTTTAATATGCGAGCGACTCTGTTCAGCGATTAGTTTGTTACGCTTATGGTTTAAATAGCAATTTCATTGGCCTGTCTTACTTCAGTTTTCAAGTTTCGGCCAGAGTGTTCATACCAACTTAGGTTCGTCTTGGTATCATCCTGCCATCTAGATTCTGGCTTGATCCATCAAGCCCATTCTTTGTCGGAGTGAGGTATAGCCCGACTTCATGTCGGAAGTACACCTTCTCAGACATTACCTCATAATTCGTTAAGGGTGTGTTTTATGCCAGTCATCTGAGGCACCCCTATCTGGGAGTGCCAACGAGTCTGTTCTCGGTTATTATCGTACCAAACAAGAGTGTACCACCGAAGGAGATGGTTTGCCCCGATATCCGGCCTTCGTCCTCTTTTACTGCAGTGGGAAGCAACTAAAAAGGACGATCCTTCAGTTTGATGTAGCATATTCGTTAGTCGGTAAGCATTAAGTTTGAAATAGAATTGTCATCACTAAATGCTTAGATTAAATGGGTGCATCTGAAGAATACTTGTTCTTTTGTTAGAACAAAGTTATAAAATCGAAGTCAGAACTTTAACTTTTAAAAAATACGAATTTCGTCAAAATCAAGGGAAGACTTGACAGAGAGGTATATCCCCGAAATATCGTGAAGTTCCGACATCAACATACTAGTGATCAAGAAGGAATATTAAAGACAAGTAAGATTATGATTTTTTAAAAATCACATTATATTCATTTTTTTCTTATAACCCCCGGTATATTCTCGCATTTTTATAGCCTACTTATAAACTGGCATTAGTTTTTTTCTTTTGTTAGGACATCAAAACTATGGTTCGTCTGAACAGAAACTACGAAAGGATTATCTTTCTGGCTCATATAGTGTCTCTTACTTCATGAATATCTTCATAAAAAGGGTTGATATTTCGCCGCATTTGTTATATATATAACAACCTGCGACGCCAGACGCGCTTCTGCTACCCTGTCCCGATATAGAATACGGCGCACCCACACAACCTTGGGCACCTTTGGATTAATGGGTAGCATATCCTAAAATAGCAAAACGTCAACAGATGACGCAATGAAAACAAAGAACTTTACGATACATCTAAATGAATAAATGCGAAAGTTTTTTTTCCATCTATCCTAACCATATATATTAACATCAAAACGCCTGAAGCTTTATTAATTCTGTCATATAACATAAGATTTTGAAATACCGTATTTATTTACTCCTCTCCAGGAGTTAGGCACAAGGCCAGTTTTATCTTACTCCCACATGTAAGATGTGACACAAGGTCGGGAAAGTGGGGTTTGAAAAGCCAGCGCCCGAGAGGTGAGCACTTTGGCCATTAAAAATTGTCTGCGCAGCCCCGTCGGCATTACCCGGTAGGGGCGCCTCAGGCAGTAAGCAATAAACTTACTCCTCCCCAAAGAGGGGAGGCGAAGCCTGGGAGGGTGGACCTCCTAGAACTGCACATGACAGACCCATAGACAGGCGTAAATCAAGCCTCGAAGGCCAAGACAATACCAGTCTATGGGGTGCAGTATTCATCGGAACAGATACTACACTTTGATCTTAGCCAAAAGGACAAGAAATTTATATAAAAAAAATGTTTTTATGACTAATCATTTTAAACGAATGAAAAAATAACTGATTTAGGTGGGTAGTGTAGTTTCGGTTTTGTTGCCATAAGACCACCCGTTCAGAAATTACCTCCTCCTTTTTAAGGGGGTGGGAGTAATTTTTCCAAGTTTTACATCCTCCTTTGGGGGGATGAGATAATGAAGTATCTTTTCTGTTGTTATGATACCATACCCGCAGGCATTATCTTCTCTTTTACGGGGTGGGAGATCCTCCCAGGTATTACCTCCACTCTTTTGGAGGGGTAGTGTAGTGTCTTTTTGTGGTCATGATACCATTCTCCCAGGCATTACCACCTCCCTTTTGAGGGCATTCTTTCAGGATTTACCTTCTCCCTTGGGAAGTAGTGTAATATATTTCTATTCGGCATTACCTCCCTTTTTTTGGGGGAGGGGGCAGTATAATATATGTTTGTTCCTCATGATACCATCCTCCTACAATTACCATCTCATTTTTTAGGGGTGTAGTGTTGTGCTTTTTCCATTGTCATGATATCGTCAGGTATTACCTTCGCCTTCTTTGATGGGAGGCGGTAGTGTTCGTTCGCTATGATACCGTCCTCAGTCATTACCTTTGGAGGTCAGTGTGGTATATGTTCGTTCACAATGATACTATCCTTTCAGCCTCGCAAAAAATATAAGACCGAGGGAGGATATGTTTGCAAATATATTAATAAATGCGAAATTCTCCGAACATTTAAATATTAATGTATAAACAAAATGAAGACTACCTTCAAATCAAAATTACACTAAATTTAACTCAAATATCGTCTCAATACCATTTCTCGACCTTTTGACCAAGATCAAAGTGTAGTATCTGTTCCGATGGATACTACACCCCCTAGACCGGTATTGTCTTGGCCTTCGGGGCTTGATTTACGCCGGTGTGTGGGTTTGTCCTGTGCAGTTCTAGGAGGTCCACCATCCCAGGCTTTGCCTCCCCCTTTTGGGGAGGAGTAAGTTTATTGCTTACTGCCTGGGGCGCCCCTACCGAGGAATGCCGACGGAGCTGCCTAGGCATTTTTTGTAGGCCAGAGTGCTCACCTTCTCGGGCGCTGGCTTTTCAAATCCCATTTTTCTGACCTTGTGTCACATCTTACCGCTGTGGGAGGTAGATAAATAAATCGTCTCAATACCATTTTTAAATGTGTTTACCGATTGAACGAATATCTAATTTGTATTAATATTTAAAAAAGCTTCTTTTAATAAATAATTATGCTCTGTTATTCTTTTTAATTGCATTGCGTCATTTTGCTCAGTATAATAAAAAATGTACGTATATAATAAAGAATAAGAATCGGAGGTATACGCCTGTCGTCTACGTCCGACTAAATTTAGTTTAGTGTTTGTGCAATGATGCAAGATAGTTATCACATTCGAATGTCAAACGGGAAAATAAATGGTCCTCAACAAAATTACTTTGAACACTTACATCTAAGATTTGGGTGGACAGGACGCGTGCCAAAATACATGTTCACTTTGGATTATGAAACCAAATTCAAAGCATAACTTACTTTCTAATCAACAGTTTAAAGGCCTCAAATCACTTTCGAAATGCCACGATAGCACATATACAAAAAACCCTTGGAATACTATATTAATAGATAGAAAAATAGCCAATATGCGTTTACATTATAGCATTTCGAAAGTCGCTTTGAGCCTTTAAATTGACGAATAAAAAATTATTTTCGCTGTGATTCAAGTTAAAACATAATAGTTTATGGTTTATTTGGCCTCCTATACGTACAAGGTTCGAGTTCTATCAGCGATACTGCATTATTTTCATAATAATATTTATTCTCTAAACTATGGATTAAATAGCCGGGAAGACTGGACTTTGCAGCCTTGTTCGTACAATAAGTCTAAGAGAAGAAAAACTCCTAAAGTACTACAGTCGTTCTTTGCTTATCCCAGCATTGTTTCCAATCGTCCTGGACTTTCCCTTGCTACAAATCTCAAGCCAAACCGGTTAAAGATTAGTGCTATCGGTTATTGCGCAAGCCTTGCTTCAACTATGGACTTGCAGCGCATCCAATCTCTCGAGATTTAAAAAGGCCAAACACAAACCAATAGAAAACATTATTTTACGCTCGTGCCCTTGTCGTCTGAAAGACCTTTCAAGCTTTTATTCGGTCACCGTGAGCGATTGGGGGTCATCGGCGAAGGAAAGGAAATATGCGAGATTTCGTGTGTAAAGAAGTGAATGAGGGGCAGAGAGGACGAATAAAGAGTACAACAAACGAATCAATCGTTACATCTCGCTCTTGCATCTTCCTCCTTTCCTAGTCTTAGTGTTTACGTTTTAAAATATACATTAGGTGAAGAGGACATAGATATTTTCGGCTTCTTAATCAAATTTAAAACGACATTTCATATATATATATATATATATATATATATATATATAATGTGTGGGTGTGTTTGCGTGTGTGTATGTGTGTTTGCGTGTGAAAAAGACAAACGAAAAAAACAAATTGTTTTCACCGTTATCGAATAAATTTAAATCCTCACTTTTTCTGAAGACATTCGTTGATCCAAACGAAACCGGTAAAATCTCGTTTCTTGATGATTTTTTTCTGCATTTAAATTTGTTTTTCTTTTTCGTTTATCTTTTTCATACATCTTGTCTTTCACGGCATGCCATTCTATGATATATCGTGTATTTATCTTCATATATATATATATATATGAGGGTGTGAGACAGAGAGAGAGAGAGAGAGAGAGAGAGAGAGAGAGAAGATATTAATAAATATTATTAACTAGTTATATTTACTGCCAGGGTGGAGGAGTTATAGAAAAATATAAAAAAATATAGTCATGTGCGCAATTAAAAAAAAAAATAGGTTTATTAAAAAAATATTTTAATGCCCCTTATTTTAGTTTTGATTTAAATAAATATACGATTAAAAGTAAAAAAAAATTCAGTATGCATTTATCAAAGTCACATATAAGATAGAAACACAGACACAACACACACGAGATCTTGTCTGATAGTTTTCTTAAGACAGAAATTCTATTTTTCATTGTCGTATTTCTCCGGTGTAAATAGTCAAAATAATTATGATATCATGTATTGGAATTTTTCAGATGAGGATTGATCATTTGTATTATATCCATTATTCGGACTACTATTCTCACTTTGGATGTTATACTCTCAACGTTTCGGCCGATATAACATCCGAACTCTGTATTTAATCCATTGCGCAAGGGATAAAAGTTCTAAGTTATAATCAGTTCTAAGCGATAGTCTTCTGGAGTTTGAAGGTTCAATCCTCAGTACGAGCGATACTAAGAATACAATTATGACAAGACGTACCTGACGAAGGGCGGAGGTTACATCAGCCGAAATAGTGTGAGAATAACGTCGAAGATGAGAACAGTAGTTCGCACAATGAAAATAACACAAATTATGACATCGACAAAAGACGCATTTTTTCTTCTCTTTTTCTTTCAAATGGCGTTTCTCGTGTTATCATGAATAAATGTATAAAATAAATGCATGGACGGAATTAAAATTTTATTGATTAAAAACGAAAACAAATAAATTGCTGGAGTTTTTTTTTTTCATTTTAATGAAATATATGTTAGATTATTAATCTTAAAACTATTTTATTTCTATTTTTAATTTCAAGAGTCATGTTTCGGAATTCGTTGGATGACGATTAATAATTTAGTTTATTTGAATTATTCAAACTTTTATTCTCATCTGCGTTTATCATATTCACAGCATTTGGGGCGATAGAGGTCGGGGGTTACGTTTCGTTGTGTATCTAAAAGTCACCATGAGAATAGTAGTCCGAATAATTCAAATATAAAAATTCCATATTTTACTTGACAGATGTCTAAATAAAACATAAGTCAACGGTACTTATTGTTAGACTAAAATTAAATTAGTACGTCTAACTTTAACTAATAATTTACACGAACTCCTCGGCACACTATCTCAAGAAGAAAAAGAAGAAGAAAAGAAGAAGAAAAAGAAGATGAAGCAGAGACAAAAAGGAATAAGAAAGAAAGAGAAGTCTATGATTGACATTTGTAACAAAAGTAAATACACACGATTATATTCGTATTGTAAATAAAGAGCAAGTACTTACCCGCAGAATAAACAGACACAAAACATGTCAAAGCCAACGTAATAAAAAGGAAATTCATATTTGTTTGTCTTAAGTTGTTATAATATATTCTTCTTAACCAATGTAGCCGAATACAAAAACGCTTTTCCCCAACAAGCGTGGCAAAGTTGTCGGTACTTTTGTTGTTGTCTACTTATTAGCTTAAACAACCCACAAAGAAGAGTCGATCTCCTCTCTCTCTCCCGTCAAGAGGCGAATTACTCTGGACGTAGAGAAATGTTTACAGTAAATTCTTTATATATTACAAAGTCCGTTTCATTGGATGTTTGATACTATCTTCCTGTGTCTAATTGTAATACCAAACACAGAAGGCATGTACTTCAGTTGAGAAGGGGTGGTTCCCACCTTATAGCCCTCCTTCCCAGTTGCGCAGAACGAGCATGTCACTACTATTGCCTAGTTTTTGTTTACGCTTGTCACTGAATTGCCTCCGTATTTCAAACAAGATTACTATATTAGAAAAGAAAAGAACACATGGTTTTTGAAAACAATATCACTAGAGAAAACCATAAATCATAGGCCCCTAAATAAGGAACTTTAACTTTTCAAAGTTTAGCGTGGACATTTAGTATCCAGATTTGAAACATGCAAATTAGATAAAAGTACATGATAGTTAACACTCGAAAACTTGTACGCTTCCCCAAAAACAACAACACATACTTTATATTAAATGCAGTAGAATGAAATACTCTACCTAACTAGCCAGGTTTAACGTTTAAAATACTTTTATGTAACACTTTTTCTTCTATGAAATCTGTCTTCTCGACACTCGACATTTAATGCCTACAGATTTTTGTCGCCATTAAACGTCGATTTTGGAGAAGACTAATTTTATATAAGTAAAAGTGTGACATACAAATGTGATAAACGTTAAAACCTTGCTAGTATTTCATTCTAATGCGTTCAATATAAATTATGTGTTTTTAGGGGGAGTACGCGTTATCGACTGTTAACTATCGAAATTATACAACATTTACTTGCTTAAATATGGACACATTAAAAACACTTTAAAGACGATGATGCTTTCGTCATCATTACAGTTATCAGAGGATAGCCCATTCCTTTCCCAAAGTTCTATATTTAAGAAACCCCTAGACTGTCAGGAGTTTAGCTCCGAAGGTTCACGGCTCGTCGAGATAAAACGTCGTAAAGAACGTTGTTTCTTTGTTCCGTTTCTCTAGTTTGACATCATCATTTTCTAACATCATTCACTGTGCACGGTTATTCGCCTTGGCGTCATAACGGATCTCTTACCCTCTCTCTATTTTAATGGATGACACCACAAAAGACAGGCAAACAACAAACAAGAAAGAGATCTATGATGTCATAAAGGATCTTTCTCTCCCTCTCTGTTTTTATAAATACCTTCACAAAACGATGATACCGTTGCCATTTGGCTATGATCAAAGTGTAGTATCTGTTCCAATGGATACTACACCCAATAGACCGGTATTGTCTGGGCCTACGGGTCTTAATTTACGCCAGTCTATTGGTTGTCCGTCCTGTGCAGTTCTAGGAGGTGCACCCTCCAAGGCTTTGCCTTCTCACGCTTTGAGAAGGGGTTAGTTTATTGCTAATCGCCTGAGGCGCCCCTACCGGGGAATGCCGACGGCGCTGCCCAGGCATTTTTTGACTGTCATAAGTACTCTTCCTCTAGGGTGCTGACTTATCAAATACCTGCATATGGAAGAGGCTATGCCGAGTTGCTCAAATCATATTAGATTTATTACGGCCGTGTACACATTAATACTATTAGAAAACGTATGAACTCAATTAATTACCACCAGCCCACCATGGGTAAAATAGCAACTTATATTCAATTGATCGTATACAATGAATCGTTCAGAATAGATATGTTGCTACAGCATTAATTATTCCAAATAGACGGTAAAAATGACAGCCAAGCTTTATGTGGGTAACCTTAGGTTATTAACAGTGAGGGGCGGTGTAAAATAGTCAAATTATTCATCACAGTTACTTCGACATTTCCCACGGGTGAAAGTGTTCCAGGTGACAGACAATTAACCTGTAAAGCCAATACTTTTGCGCGGTGAAGTATGACTTGATGCCGAGCCGAGACTAATTTATTTGAAGTCAGTGTCACGAATGAAAAAAACCCAAGTGTGAGGTGAACCACCTCAGAAGCTATAGGTTGCTAGGCACCCTTCCTTATTGTGTTATTCACCCAACGATGGTCACGGATACGAGTTGGTCCGCCCCCCCTACAACTCAGTGAAATCTTTCTTTTGTAAAGTAGGATCGATCACCTATGATTTTTGCGACGTGTGTCAATGGATCTTTGTAGTCGTGTGTTACTGAATTTGCAAAAAAAAAAAAAAACATCAATGATTTATTTTTTCTTTCCAAAAATGTCCTAGATTGTAGCAATTATATTCGTTAATAAAGTCTCTCAATGACAATGTGCCGACAATTTTCTGAAGATTGTCGCTGGTATACACAACGTCACAATCTACATCATCCCCTTCGTAATTGTGTTCTTTCGACACAATAGTCATGTCCAACCCCCTTTACCATGTAATACAGTAACAAGCAGACCTCGTAACAGAGCTTAAAGTTCGCGAATATTGATTTTAGAGGCAATTAGGT
Source organism: Sepiola atlantica (assembly GCA_963556195.1). Lineage (NCBI taxonomy): Eukaryota > Metazoa > Mollusca > Cephalopoda > Sepiida > Sepiolidae > Sepiola > Sepiola atlantica. The sequence goes on along the minus strand of OY744517.1, from coordinate 168,430,224 downwards.
TCTTCCCAGACCTCAATATACGAACATATTCTCAGGACCGATGCGAGAAGATTTGATGTGTGTGAGTTTGACGCCCAATTCAAGCATCTTTGTGTTCAAGCCAGTCGTGAATATTTTAATAAGCTAATGTAGGTATAATAACTCATTACTACATTGATTCTAACTCTCGAAACACTACTGAGAAGATAATTATTATATTGTTGCTTTATTACTTTATCCTGGTAAATAATCAATTATTGTTTTTACTACCGTATGCATAAGCTCGTCATTATTCCACCCCTCCTAACACCCTCTTTTAATCCTCCATCCTGTTCACCAACAGTTTAAAATAGTATCCTAATTCGCAATGAAGTTGCGTCACTCCAAGATGTTGGCACTTTAGCTACATGTAGCGCTCTCCGTGCATATTCTTACCTCTATATAATCCAGTAGTTGGTTTACCCTCCCACACGAAGTAATGATAGAAGTGATATAAGCACGTAAGATTATCAACAATAGATGATATAAACATAACTTAAAGCAAATTCCCTTAAACCTGATGGAAACGTAATTAACACAGAAATGGCATTCTTAAGCGCGAAGAATCGACAAAAAGACTGATCGAGTATTGATTTACTCCTCTCCAGGAGTTAGGCACAAGGCCAGTTTTTATCTTACTCCCACAAGTAAGATGTGACACAAGGTCGGGTCAGGAAAGTGGGGTTTAAAAATTGCCTGGGCAGCCCCGTCTGCATTCCCCGGTAGGGGCGCCTCAGGCAGTAAGCAATAAACTTACTCTTCCCCAAAGAGGGGAGGCGAAGCTTGGGAGGGTAGACATCCTAAAACTGCACAAGACAGACCCATAGACAGGCGTAATTCAAGCCCGAAGGCCAAGACAATACCAGTCTATGGGGTGCAGTATCCATCGGAACAGATACTACACTTTGATCTTAGACAAAAGGCCAAGAATGCTTTATTTATCTTCTTCCCACAAGGTAAGATGTGACACAAGGTCGGGAAAGTGGGATTAGAAAAACCAGCACTCGAGAAGTTGAGCACTCTGGTCATTAAAATTGCCTGGGCAGCCCCGTCGGCATTCCTCGGTAGGGGCGCCTCAGGCAGTAAGCAATAAACTTACTCCTCCCCAAAGAGGGCAGGAAAAGCCTGGGAGGGTGGACTTCTTAGAACTGCACAGGACAAACCCATACACCGGCGGAATCAAGCCCCGAAGGCCAAGACGATACCAGTCTATGGGGTACAGTATCCATCGGAACAGATACTACATTTTGATCTTAGCCAAAAGGCCAAGAATGCGCATCTGAAAATGCTATTTCTAACTTAAATGTGACTGATAGACCGACCGCTAGAGAATCTCTTATCAAAATGTTTTTGTTGTATCGAACCGTCCATTACATCTGCTCACTTAGCGATAAAGAGAAGCTTGTGTCTATAAAATAAATGACAGAAAAAAAACACAAGACACACACTCATTACACACACACACACATATATATATATATATATATATATATATATATATATATATATATATATGTGTGTGTGTAATGTGTGCGTGTCTTGTGTTTTTTTTCTGTCATTTATTGACTGTGGACTGCTTTTTTTCTGTTATTTATCCATTTGATTATTAGAATGCAACCAACCTTTATATATATATATATATATATATATATATATATATATTACAGAAGATCAGAACAACATCGGTACCGTCGGTTCTAAATCAAAACAAAGGGGAACTATAGTTGGTCTCTTATGCCGGACTCTTTTCAGCCTATGTTTATGTCTATGGGAATTGTTTTTTATATAATTTGGAATATATATTTTCGGCAACTCAGTGAGTAACATGGGCACATTATTTCTTTTGTAAACTTTACCATTTAGTGGGTGGCCCACCCAAACTCGCACTCGCCCAAAAATAACTTTAAAAATAAGTAAGATATAAAAGATGTAAATGAGAAAAGAATTGCTCTACATCAAATTTTGAGTTATTTTAAGTAATACATTTTTAAAAGGATCGCTGCGCGCGTGAGCGTCAATAGTATGTATGTGCTTGATAAAATCCTAAACTATTTAACTTATCATTATGATTACAAAAATATATAGTCTAGGCAAGAGAGTGAGTAACATGGGAACATTATTTTAATTTTTATTGTAAAATTTATTGGTTAGTGGAGTGCTTTCGAAAACGTACCATACACTCTCAAAGAAAGAAAAAAAACATAAAAATTAAAAACTAATGCTATATTTATTGCTGAGACGGGTGTGTATATATATATATATATATATATATATATATATATATATATATATATATAAAATTGATATATTTATAAAATATATATATTTTATAACATTTATAAAATATTAAAAAATAATTTAATATTATTATAAGCCCCTTTCAAGTAAAATTGAAAATCGAGCACTGTCGGAAAGATTAAAAATAAACATTCACCTAAAAGCCTCAGTGTAAATATTACTTAATTTCTCCGTTATTATGTGACGATCTCTCGTGGCCTGGTTGGACTGGGTGGACGCTTACAGATTCAAGGTGTCTCTGTGAACCGAGTTCGCGCCCTATGACCGTCTACTTCCCTGCACTGTCGAGAGCCATAAGCTTGACGTCGTGCGTAGGTAAAATATAAAACATACTTTAATATTATATATATATATATATATATATATATATATATATATATATATATATATATATATAACGAAACAATGCCAATAGAGAGTATATTATAGAGATACGTGTACGCATCTCGAATTCTATTTCTAACTTTAGCTCTAGATTATTTGGACGTATCTAAAATAAGAAGCGTCCATTTTATCTGTGTCAACCAAAAAATACAACCTATTGTCGAAATTGTTCAACGTATTCGTCGCCTGACACACGCCGCAATAACACATGGCTTAATGATGAGTTTAAATGCAGACATATATCATTCATGAAGCAGAGATTTCAGTTATCCAAACAAATTCGACATTTGTTCAACTATAGTCTCTTTGGCCCGGTCAGTTAAAGCGACGGCGACTACAGACAGTTCTTCTTCGAATCCTGTACGTGTCTTAAAATACACCACATTAGATACGAGTGATTGGCCACAGATTCATGCGCGCTAAAAGCGAAAAGAGTAGAAGGGGATGTATGCATGTGCTAGCAATTCAGCGGCGGATGCGTGTAAACGGTTAAATAGGCCAAAGAGTATTCACATTTCGTAAAATAGACCAACAAGACCGGTCAGCTTTAAACTAGGAAAGTACAACGTAACTCTGTCCTTAATTTCGATCGTATTAAATGAAAGAAAAAAAAAACCCTAAAACGTAAACAAAAATTCAAATGAAAAATGATAAACGCTAACAAAAACGTTACACAATTTGTTAAATTCTCCACGTGAGTTTCGTTTCGTTTTTAGCTTTAAATTTGTATTTCGGCATTTACGATGTAGATTTGTAATCTGTTTTACTTTACAATTAATTTCTGATGATGACTGAGAACTTTACTGTCACATGTTTCGGAAATTTATCGATGACGATTGATGAGTTTTATTATTTGTTTTATTCGAACTACGATTAGGTGTTAAGTAAGAAAGAGTTGTAATTGAGAGTCTTCTGGAGGTTGAAGATTGAAATCTTCACTACAGCGGATACCAACTAAAAATAAAATTAAAAATTACTAAAGACTTCTACCCAGCCATAGCTGACAGGACGAGAACAATCTACAGCGTGAATTAAATAAAGGGTTCGGTTCGAAATTCTATATAGATTTCACAGTTCGGCATAAAGATTGCCGAGTTCGACAATATGCACTTAAGGAAGGTTGGATATTACATCGGCTGAAATGTTATGAGAATAACATTCTTTACTGAAACATGTCAAATTAAATTAATTTTTCAATATTGTATCTTTTATCAACAAAACTTTGCGTTTTTGGCTAGTATCATGTAGTATCTGAATTTTTGTACATATAACCATGTTTATAAAAAAAAATTAAAACCAATTTGGTAGATCTGAAGTAGGGCGGCCCCTAATTTAAATGTGGTATTGTGGTGACTGAGATTATTCTAGTGAAAAGTAAGGTAGACACTTATATCACTATAGAACAAAGATGACCAACGACAACCAAGACCCCACACTTGTGCCTAATTTGTATTTTTATATATTGTGCAAATAAGTAATTCAAAGTGTAGTATCTGTTCTTATACTGCACTTCATTTTTTCTGTCCTCGATTAGTGAAAGAGAAATCCTTCTAGATTGAAGCAATTTTTATTTTTGTTCCAATCCAGAGTACCTCTTTTGGGGAGTTGGATATTCTACACATTACAAACCGACCTTGTGTCTGACGCTGCCCTCTTTTGGGGAGTTGGATATTCTACACATTACAAACTGACCTTTTGTCTAACGCTGCCCTCTTTTGGGGAGTTGGATATTCTACACATTACAAACCGACCTTGTGTCTAACGCTGCCCTCGTAGGGAGGCAAGTAAATAGAGACTTATATTAATAAGTGAATATCAAGAATGGTTATTCTTCAACAGATGCGCGCATTCAATTTTCGCGTTTATCAATTAAAATACGATTCCAAACTTAGACGTTTCTGATAAACCGACGGTCAGTACATATCTGAGATATACAAGGACTCATCTAGAAAGTCTTTTTTAGAGATAGTCATCGTTGAAATTTGCCATGTTTATAATTCGATGCGGGTAAGAAACCACCTCAAATAACTTCGTTGTTCCAAATAAGATATCACCCGATCTAAAGTATGATAAACTTCTTACCCCTTTTTAGATTTTTATTACTAATGAGTCACCACTTAATAAGCCACGCGAGGATAATGGTTAATGATGATGAATAATATTGGGGGATTGAAAATAATGAATGGGATCGATAAAATTTGATTATTGATGAGGATGCTTTATCATAAGTGTTTATTAAAATTAGATTTGAAGATAGCCACGTTGTAGCCACAAGAGAAGCAATCTTGTGACAACGTGTTCTACAGAGAGAGAGGGGATCTTATTTGAGCTTCGAATACGATGTTTTCTTTGGAATATTTGGTCAGTGTTTACTTGTAGGGTGAAGTGTCCCCATGTTCGGGTATTGACAAACGCCTGTACACAGAGATCGAAGACATTCTCGAGGATGATGTCTAGTAGGCATTCAAACTTGTTCTTGTTTTAGTTTGAGATAGCATGTGTATTGCTCATTAAGCCTTTTTTATTTTAGTTTTTATTGTTTACTCGTATTCACCCCAAAAAAGGCACATTACCACTAAGACGTAAGAGGCTACTGTGAATTGGGGACCATGCCTATAGGGACACTCAAAGTGGGGAGATGAGCAGCGAGATGTCTGTTCGAATTATATTAACATTTTTGCATGTCAGTACAGCCAGAGAAGTAGAAAACAGGAAGGGAATTACAAAGTCTAGAAGAAACTGTAAGAAACTATTAGAGTAGAAAGCTTTCCGATATCTGGGAACATTTACAGTGAAGGGGTGGGATTTTGCTGCTTGTCAAGTTAGGTCGGGGGCATCAGTGCTACGAGTTCGTCGGAGCACATTCCATTAAAGCAGCTGTAAAACAAGCACAGGGATGCAACATTACAATGATGGGATATCGGTTAGAGCTTAGCTGACAGCGCATGACTTATTAGGTTGGAGACTCTTTTTTGTTCCAATCCATGCTGTCTGTGAATGACATAGTTTGAATGATAAACTGTCAGATAGAGTGCTATTAGCCATTGTAATCGATGGTGTAAAAGGTTTCTTGTAATTGTTAAAGTAAAGAAGCTTTGCTTTAGTAGCATGAAATGTTACCATTTACGTCCTGATCCCACTGCAAGCCTTAATTTATGAATAGAATTTTCATCGTTAAACTCGCAGATTAAATAGACGCATCTGTTAGAACTAAGTTAAAACCGAAGTCAGAACAAAATAAAAGAATTACCAATTTTGGGTAAATAAAGCAATGCTTTTCTTTTGTTAAAGCATCATATCTTTGGCTAGGTTCGAACAGAAAATACGAAAGGTTTATCTTTCTGGCTCGTATAGTGTCTCATAATTCATCCACATCTTCATAAAACAGTTTGGCATTTCGCCACATTAGTTTTTATATATAACTCACCGATATACGCCAGGGGGCTCTTGCTACCCTACTCCGATTTAGAATACGGCGCACCCACTAGGAGACAACTTTGTATAAAAAAAACAATGGGTATCGTTGGTAGTATTTTTTCAAAAACAGCAAAACGTTAGCAGATGACGTATTGAAAATAAAGAACGCTACTATTCATCTAAATGAATAAATGCGAAAGCTTTCTTTTTTCATTTATCACACTTATATTACCGTCAGAACGGCTTACTGTTATTTAAATCAATAATACGACATTTTATTTACCTCCCCAGGAGGGTAGGCACAAGGCCAGTTTTATCTTATTCCTACTAGTAAGATGTGACACAAGGTCGGGTCGGGAAAGTGGGACTTGAAAAGCCAGCGCCCGAGAAGGTGAGCACTCTGGCCATTAAAAATTGCCTAGGCAGCCCCGTCGGCATTCCCCGGTAGGGGCGCCTCAGGCAGTAAGCAATAAACTTACTTCTCCCCAAAGAGGGGAGGCGAAGCCTCGGAGGATGAACCTCCAAGAACTGCACAGGACAGACCCATAGACCGGTGTAAATCAAGCCCGAAGACCAAGACGATACCAGTTTATGGGGTGTAGTATCCATCGGAACAAAGGCTGATCAATAATACGACATTTTATTTACCTCCACAGGAGGTTAAGCACAAGGCCAGTTTTATCTTACTCCCACAAGGTAAGATGTGATCCAAGGTTGGGTCGGGAAAATGGGACTTGAAAAGCTAGCGTCCTAGAAGAGGAGCACTCTGGCCATTAAAAATTGCCTGGGCAGCCCCGTCGGCATTCCCCAGTAGGGGCGCCTTAGGCAGTAAGCAATAAACTTACTCCTCCCCAATGAGGGGAGGCAAAGCCTGGGAGGGTGCACTTCCTAGAACTGCACAGGACAGACCTATAGACTGGCGTAAATCAAGCTCCAAAGGTCAAGACGATACCAGTCTATGGGGTGTAGTATCCATCGGAACAAAGGCCGATCAATAATACGACATAGTCTCTTAAAATACTCTATATATAACAGAGTGCAAAGACGGAAGCACAACTATTTGTATCCTTGATTTGCATCAACATTTTTTAAACAGCTTATACTAAATAAAAGTTTAGTATTATTCATTTGTAATTGTATTGTTCTATCCTATATATATGCAACAGGTTTTTTTTCTATATTACTAGTAATTAATTAAAATGATAATAAAACAAAATGCTACATTACTAAAGCATTTTTTTAAATATTACGTTAATTAATTTTCAAGGGAGGCAATTTGCGTGACAACTACTCGTTTTAAAAATTCTAATAGATTTATCTTAAAGATATTTAACATAAGTTATACTTTTACGAAGGATACTTAGAGCTAGTTTAATAGACACCGGGTGTATGGTAGCTTTTTTTGGCTTGCATATTAATACATGCGAAAGTTTTCGAATATTTACATATCAATGTATAAAAGCGAAGACTACCTTTAAATCAAAATTACACTAAATTTAATTAAAATGTCGTTTCAATAATATTTTTAACATGTGTTTACCGATTAAACGAACATAAAATTTGAATTTATATTTTAAAACCATCTTTTAATAAATAATTATCTTTTGCTGTTTGTTTTCAATCTAATTCCATCATTTTTCCTCAGGATTTTATTTACCTCCTCCCCCCCCCCAGAAGGTTAGACACAAGGTCATGTTTCTAAGTATAATAAATAGTTTTACGTATATAAGAAAGTATTGTTATATATAAAAATGATGTTATTAACGATTTGCGCATTTATTTTAGTTTCAGATAAAAATCAGTAATACATATTATAAAGGAGTTGGATCTAACATTTCATTTTGCGATTTGTTTTTTTCTTCTGTAGAATACTATCGATTAGGCAGCGCATTTTCAGATTCTATATTTATAAAACATACATCTTCGATGTTTTGATGAGGGGTCCGTCCGTCTGCAACGTTAATTTAACGTTGGTCATTTTCTTTCTTCGTTGTTTAGTGTCTTTTTTCTAAACATAAATTCAGCTCCCACGGTATACTGATTTATGCTCCCTCGGGGATCCCATTTTATATATAAGTAGAAAAATGCGACCCGTTGGAAAACCTATTGAACCCCGAAAAAATGAGTTTGCAGAGCCAGTTAAATTTTAAAATAATAAGACAAAAATCACAAATTAGTCTCTTTCTGTTCGCTATATCTCCCACCCCTCTTTTTGAAGTTGGGCCATTTATCGCACTGACAGTGAGATTAAAATTCATATTCAAAATAGAAGGGCAACACCATACCAATATTTTGATCATGTTTATGTGATCGTCGTCATAAGGTAAGCTAGTTTACATATATCTTTGGAAAAGAACATCACATTAATTCACTATTCGTTTTCAAATTCACTGATTCTTGTTATTTTATTGTTACACATAATTCTATTTACGCATATTTGTGTTTTTTTTAATAGCGTGCATATACAATCAGCATCTTTTGGGGAAAAAGTGTTTTTCCAGTCTCTTCAAATCAATTTACTTCTGGGGTTTGCGATACGGTTCTACATTGTTAATGAAAACAAAACCCACCCCAACACACACACACACACTTCGGGCAATTAAATAAGTCAGTGAGTATCCCTCATTCTACATTGCTTTCATTACGGAATTAAATTCCACCATAATGCATTTCGGTTCATTCGTACACAAGTCAGCCATTATATCCTTTTGTTAAATTGTGACTTAAAAAAAAAGCCCCACCCACACACACCAAGTACACAAGTCAGAGAATATCCCCTTCCCCCAAGAAACTTTTTACAAATATTTTTATGGCGTGGATTAATGCTTAACATTTTGGGGTAAGGGCTAAAAGTTTCTTTCCCGCCCTTTCCGGTCAATTTATTTCAGGGGTTGCGATTCTTGGTTACAACGCTAGGACACGGTTCCCGCTAGTATGCATATATATATATATATATATATATATATATATATATATATATATATATATATATCAATAAAAACCTATATCGTCCCAGAAACGATCGTACACAAACTATTGTTTATGTTGAATTCTTGGAACGTAAATAAATGATTATGTCGTAATTTAGTTTACCTAATCTCTCTCTCTCTTTCTCTCATATATGTGAACTAAAATTGTTTAAAAAATAAAAACATTTTAGAGAAGTCTATTACCCTGGTGATGGTGGCCGGAGGAGAGGTTCTGTCCTATCGCCCAGTTAAAATTATTTGAACAATGGTGCAAGATATTTATTACATTCGAATGAAATTAAAGGGTTCTCATGTAAACCTTGGTCCTTTGATATGACAGGACCGCGTGCGAAAATTCATGTTTTTTTCTTTTAATTGTGATCATTTTTGCGTATAAACTTTATAATTCAAACCATAAATTCCTTTTTATACAACAATTTAAAGTCTTCAAAATCATATTCCAAGGACTACGATAGCATATGCAAAATCAGCCATGGGTATTTAATAAGATACCTTTTGGGCTAGAAGCAAAGTGAAGTATCTGTTCTGATACTACACTTCATGTTTTCGGTCCTAGGTCATTGAAAAAGAAATCATTCTAGACTGAGACAATTTATTGTTGTCCCAATCCAGAGTGCCCCTTTTGGGAAGCTTGATTTTCCTCACATTAAAAACTTTTCGAAATTTTTAAGCCTTTTAAATTGACGAAGAAAAAGTGACTTTGGTTGAAATTATAGTTTGAAGGTAATGGTAAATTAGTCGTTTCCCAGCCAAAATGGCGGACAATGAATCGGCTGCTTTTTTCTGATTTTTTTCCTACCTCACAAATGAGTAAGCAAGCCCAAATAAATTGTTTTGGAATAATTTCCCAGCTGTATTTCCTTTAAAATGATTTAAGGTAAATTTGAAATTAGTCCCAAACTATTTATTTGGGGTTACTTACTCATTTGTGAGGCCGGGAAAAAAGCAGCCGATTAAATTGTCCGTCATTTTGGCTGGGAAACGACTAATTTATCAAGGTAATATTAGTGAAGTATAGTGTTATTTTTTGGACTCCTGAACCAAAAGCGTGCCGGGTTCGAATTCGGTTGGGTAATCGGATCGACTAGACTCAGGCCTTCGTTACGCAATTAGTCCAGGAGAATAACAACTCCGAAATAACACTATTCTTTCTCTACATTTTCAGTTATCCTGGACTTCTTCTTGCCACTAGACTCAATCGAAGCCGGTTCAAGAAAACTGCGTTCGTTAATTGCGCAACCCTTGCTTCACTATTGACCTGCAGCGCATCCACCCTAGCAGAATGTATTCATGATCTCTCGAGATGTGAAAGAAGGCTAAAAAAACAAACCAATGGAAAACATTACTTTTCGCTCGCGCCCCTGTCGTATGAAAGACCTTGCGAGCTTTTATTCGGTCACCGTGAGCGACTGGGGGTCATCGGCGAAGGAAAGGAAATGTGCGAGATTTCGGATGTAAAGAAGTGAATGAGGGGCAGAGAGGACGAATAAAGAGTACAACAAACGAATCAATCGTTACATCTCGCATCTTCCTCCTTTCCTAGTCTTAGTGTTTACGTTTAAAAATATACATTAGGTGAAGAGGACATAGATATTTTCGGCTTCTTAATCAAATTCAAAACGAGAGAGAGAGAGAGAGACAGAGAGAGACAGAGAGAGAGAGAGAGAGAGAGGGAGGGACAGAGAGAGAGAGAGAGAGACAGACAGACAGAGAAAGAGAGACAGAGAGAGATTATTAACTAGCTGTATTTATTCGGCGTTGCTCGGGTTGAACGCTTAGGGGAGAATAATTCAAAATATAGTCCCTACTTCTACTTGCCTCCTCACGAGAGCAGAGTTAGACACAAGGTCGGGTTTTAATATGGGAAAAATCCAGCTCCCCAAAAAGGGTCACTCTGGATTGAAACAGAAATAAAAATTACCTAAGTCTAGAAGGATGCTCGCTTTCGCTGACTAAACAGATACTACACTTTGATCCCGCATGAAGTCTGAGCAAATAGAATTTTAAAAATTTTGTTTTACCTTTTCGTTATTTTATTTTTGATTTCAATAAATATTCCATAAAAATATTGTAGCGTAAATAAAAAAAATAATTCAATAAGTATTCATCAAAGTTACGTAGAGACGAGAAACAGAAACACACACACACACACACGAAGTATTGTCTGGTAGTTTTTTAATACAGTAATTCTATCCTACATAGTCGTATTTCTCAGAATATGTATTTCCACCCTTTCTGCCTTTCAAACGTATCATAAATGTATAAAATAAATATATGAATGGAATAAAAACCTTATTGAATGAAAAAAGAAAAATTAGTGATTAGAGCTTTAACATTTTTAATTTTTTTTTTTTTTTAAATTAGGATTCGATTATTTGAATTATTCGGACTACTGTTTCCATATTGGTTGTCATATTCACAACGTTTCGGACGAAGAAGGTCGGAGGTTGCATCGGCCAAAACGTTGTGAATATAACAATCAATATGATAACAGTAGAAAAATTAAAATATTAAAAATGTAAGGTTGCACTTAAGTGTCTGAAAAATGGATTCAATAAAAATACTTATTTTAAAAGTAAAATAAAATTAGTACTACTAACATTAACTAATAAATAAACGAAGTATTAAAAAATCGGAGTCCTCTTGGCACTATCCGAAGATGCTGAAGAAGCAAAAAGATAGACAGAAGAAATAAGAAAGAAAGAGAAGTCTATGATTGACATTTGTAACAAAAGTAAATACACACGATTATATTCGTATTGTAAATAAATAAAGAGCAAGTACTTACCTGCAGAATAAACAGACACAAAACATGTCAAAGCCAACGTAATAAAAAGGAAATTCATATTTGTTTGTCTTAAGTTGTTATAATATATTCTTCTTAACCAATGTAGCCGAATACAAAAACGCTTTTCCCCAACAAGCGTGGCAAAGTTGTCGGTACTTTTGTTGTTGTCTACTTATTAGCTTAAACAACCCACAAAGAAGAGTCGATCTCCTCTCTCTCTCCCGTTAAGAGGCGAATTACTCTGGACGTAGAGAAATGTTTACAGTAAATTCTTTATATATCACAAAGTCCGTTTCATTGGATGTTTGATATTATCTTCCGGTGTCTAATTGTAGTACCAAACCCAGAAGGCATGTACTTCAGTTGAGAAGGGGTGGTTCCTACCTTATAGCCCTCCTTCCCAGTTGCGCAGAACGAGCATGTGACTGCTAGATTGCCTAGTTTTTCTTTACGCTCGTCACTGAATTGCCTCCGTATTTAAAACAAGATTACTATATTAAAAAAGGTTTTAAAAAACTCTTGGTGGAAACTAGTTTCTTGTGTCAGCAGATAAACCGTAAGTCATCCACTGTGCACGGTTATCCTCACCTCTGTTTTAATGCAAGAGGTCAAACAAGCAAGCAAGCAATACCCATAGATTGGGAGGTGACGGTGGCTAAGTTGTTAACGACGCGGACTGACAACCTGCGTGTGCCAAGTTCGAATGGAGTTCGTTCCACAGAAACACTTTTACTTAGGATGTTGGCAACCTTCACGTGGTCCCTCCTGTAAGTACCCGATGTCTTTCTAAAAAGAATTCTAACTAGAAAGATATCAGGGAAACCAATGCCAACTATAGAATAATCTGATTCCTACAAAATCTCGGCCTTTTGGTCGGGATCAAAGTGTAGTATCTGTTCCGATTGATACTACACCCGATAGACTGGTTTTATTTACTCCTCCCCAGGAGTTAAGCACAAGGCCAGTTTTATCTTACTCCCACAAGTAAGATGTGACCCAAGATCGGGTCGGGAAAGTGGGGTTTGAAAAGCCAGCGCTCGAGAGGTGAGCACTCTGGCCATTTAAAAATTGCCTGGGCAGCCCCGTTGGCATTCCCCGGTAGGGGCGCCTCAGACAGTAAGCAATAAACTTACTCCTCCCCAAAGAGGGGAGGCGAAGCCTGGGAGGGTGCACCTCCTAAAACTGCACAGGACCAGTATGGGGTGCAGTATCCATCGGAACAGATACTACACTTTGACTGGTATTGACTTGGCCTTAGGGGCTTGATTTACGCAAGTCTATGGGGTTGTCCTGTGCAGTTCTAGGAGGTCCACCCTCCCAGGCTTTGCCTCCTCTCTTTGGGGAGGAGTAAGTTTATTTCTTACTGCCTAAGGCGCCCCTACCGGGGAATGCCGACGGGGCTGCCCAGGCAATTTTTAATGGCCAGAGTGCTCACCTTCTCGGGCGCTGGCTTTTCAAATCCCACTTTCCCGCCCTTGTGTCACATCTTACCTTGTGGGAGGAAGATAAATAACCGGCCTTTTGGTCGGGATCAAAGTGTAGTATCTGTTCTGATGGATGCTACACCCCATAGAATGGTATTGTCTTGACCTTCGGGGCTTGACTTACGCCGGTTTATGGGTCTGTCCTGTGCAGTTCTAGGATGTCCCCTCTCCCAGACTTTGCCTACCCTCTTTGGGGAGGAGTAAGTTTATTGCTTATTTCCTGAGGCGCCCCTACCGGGGAATGCCGACGGGGCTGCCCAGGCAATTTTTAATGGCCAAAGTGCTCACCTTCTCGGGCGCTGGCTTTTCAAATCCTACTTTCCGACCTTGTGTCACATACTCCTATTGTGGGTATGTGTTGAATAAATACCATATTAGTTGATTACGTCATATAGGATAAGGAACAGGCCAACAAACAAATAAGCATAAAAATATTACCACAATGTCTGTTTTAATAAATGACGTCATCCATTGTGCACGCGTATAAAGACAAGATCTACGGAGTTTTAGTCGTATATATCGATTTTTCAATAACAATGATGACATAATGTTTGTTTTTTTCCAACAAAAAATAAAAAATCAGTGAATAATTTACGATGAAAACCTGACGAAATTATGGCTAATACTTTTGCGCAGTAGCCGTAGCATACTATTGCATATAGCCAGTCATTTCCTATTTGCACGCCTCCCCATGCGGGCAATGTCAGACACAAAATCGGTTTTTAATTTGTGCGGTGGGGGGGGGGGGTAGTAACCAGCTTCCTCAAAAAAGAACTTTGGATGAGACAAAAAATAAAAATTGCCTCAGTCGAGAAAGAGTACTCGTTTTCTGACCGAGGACAGAACAGATACAACACTTTGATTAGTGACCGTAACAAACACTTTTCCACGTATCAAAATATTTTATTTTTCAATCAGTTATTTTTCAACGATATACAAAACACAATTTTAATCAATAGCAACAACAAATATAACGAAAATAAGTCAATTTCGCAACAGTTGAATACCAATATCGAAAAACAAAACAAACCTATTGAAAGGTTTAAAAATAGTAATATTTTTATTTCAATTCAATAGCCAGGACATTAATCTTTATTTATATAAAGTTAGGTATGTGTGTATGTTTACGTATTTGTATGCACAAGATTTAATCCTAAACTAATTAACCGATCATTATGAATTTTAGAACACATCTGTTCGCCCCAAGGGGTCGTAATGTAGCCTATAGTTTGTTAAATTTAGTTTTATACAAAGTCGATTAAAAGAGGCTGGAATCTGTTCGTAAAAATTAACATACCTTAGATTTTTGTGAAATGTTGACAATAGGTATAAGACATCAATTACCAAAATATCACCAAATTTCAGTTTCTTAGGTTATTTTTAAGGGTTTTAGTGGTCATAATATTGACACAACCCTCCGCTTGAAAATTCGAATACTTCAGATTGGCATTAAATCTAATCCATAGTCATTAGGCCCCAATCCAGCAAGATTCACTTAATTTCAATTTCTTCTTAAGACTCTTTGAGCTTAAATTTTAGACACTTTCTTAAATCAAATTCATGTAATGGAGTTTAATCAAAATTAGAATAAAGATTCTGGACATAACGTAAGGTTTAGTAGTATTGTCTATTGAGTTTTATCTTCGTAAGGGGGCATAAACGTTGTGCAAATCTGTTCTGTTCGGGGAATTCATTTTTCTCGTCCTAGGACGGGTATTCTTTTAGCTAGATATAAAATTGATGATAATATAAAATAAAATAAAAAACAGATGAAATGGCCTAAAAAAAAACTCTGTATTTTAATCTTGTTTTATTTTCTAAACTAGGAGTACCAGTGTCCCGGCGTTGCCCAAAGGAAATATAAAATAATAATTTAAATAAAAAAATATAAGTATTGGAGTATTAATTCTGAAAAACAAAAAATCAGAGAAGTAGTCATTTCACTTTAAGTAATTAAGATGACCAAAATAGGATACATCCATGTTTTGACGTTGACTGGGGAAAATATAAAATAATTTAATTTAATAAAAAAATGTAAAACATAGGCTAGGGTTCGGGAAAAAAGAAAAGAGTTAGGTTCAAATTCTGTAAAATACCTTTATTTTTATGTCTATTCTATAAATATTCGTTTAATAGTAAATAAAAAAATAATTCAATGTCTAATGCGTAAATCACGTAGAGACGAGAAACAGATACCCGACAAAATTCAAAATATTCTCATGTTCATTTTTCTTTTCAGTGTGTTCTTATTTTGTTTTTGATTTTTATAAATAGTTAATATGTTCTTGCCCCCCCTCCCATGAAGGCAGAGTACGACACAAGGTTAATGTTTGATAAGTTTTTTGCTGGCGGAAAACAGCATATTTTCTAATGAAATTGACCGAGCACTATTTGATACAAAAAAACAAAACAAAAATTAAACAACAATATTTTAGTACAGTGGCACAGAGAGCGATACATTTAATGTATTATATAAAGTAAAGACGATGTTTCCCCTGGAAATTCAATCAGTATAGGGATATAAACACATGCGCTATATAGAATTCCTATATGGTCACGCTTTATGCCAATACTTGATGTGTGTTTCTAGAAGTTATCAGTTTCATTCGATTGCATCATATCCCCAATTAAAACCGCCTTTACTTACTAAAAAACATACTTAAAAGTAATCTTTCACTCACGCACAAAAAACTACTACCTCACCAAACACCGGGTCATCTTCTTCGTTGGCTGCATTATACAGCTCCGACAGTCATTGCTTCATTTATTAAATCATTATAAATATTTATCACGCATTACAACTTCGCTAAGTAAATAAGTAATTAACAATAATCTAAATAATGTATTCAATAAAAATACTTATTTTAGAAAGAAAATGTAATTAGTACCACTAACTTTAACTGATAAATTAAACGAAGTCTGTTAAGTATAAAAACCAGAATCTTCGTGGCACTTTTTGAAGATTATATTGAAGAAATAAACTAGACAGAAGAAATAAGAAAGAAAGAGAAGTCTATGATTGACATTTATAACAAAAGTAAATACACACAATTATATTCGTATTGTAAATAAAGATAGAGTGAATACTTACCCGGAGAATGAGCAGCCACAAGACATGGCAATGCCAACGTAATAAAAAGCAAATTCATCTTTTTTTGTCTTAAGATAAAGTTGTTATAATATATTCTTCTTAACCAATGTAGTCGAATGCAAACACGCTTTCCCAACAAGCGTGACAAAGTTGTCGGTACTTTTGTTGTTGTTTGATTATTAGCTTAAACAACCAGCAAAGAAGAGTGTGACCTTACTCTCTCCCGTCAAGAGGCAAATTACTCTGGACGTAGAGAAATGTTTAGAGTAAATTCTTTATATATTACAAAGTCCGTTTCATTGGATGTTTCATATTATCTTCCGGTGTCTAATTCTAGTACCAAACCCAGAAAGCATGTACTTCAGTTGAGAAGGGGTGGTTCCTACCTTATAACCCTCTTTCCTAGTTGTGCAGAACAAGCATGTGACTACTAGATTGCCTAGTATTTTTTACGCTCGTCACTGAATTGCCTCCGTATTTAAAACAGGATTACTATATTAAAAAAAACGTTAAAAAATTGTTTCGTTGAAAATCAGTTCCTTGTGTCAGCAGATGAAACCGTAAGTCATCCACTGTGCACGGTTATCCTCACCTCTGTTTTAATGCAAGAGGTCAAGCAAGCAAGCAAAATATATAAATTGGGAGGTGACAGTGGCAAGGTTGGCTAACTACACTGACTAATAACCTGCGTGTGCCAAGTTCGAATGGAGTTCGTTCCACAGAAACACTTTCACTTCCGATGTTGGCAACTTTTACGTGGTAAGTATCCTATGTCTTTCTAAAAATGAATTCAAACTAGAAAGATATCAGTGAAACCAGTGCCAACTATAGAATCATCTCATTGATTCGAAATGAATGAATGATACTATATTCGTTGATGACGTCTTATAAGATGAGGAACAGGCCATCAAACAAATACGCATAAAGGTCCTTACGACAATCTCTATTTTAATAGATGACGTCATCCATTGTGAAGGCGTACAAAGAAACAAGCAAATAAACAAAATCTACACAGTTTTAGTCGAATATAATTTTTATACATAACAATAATAAAATAAATTTCTCGGCCTTTTGGCCAGGAACAAAGTGTAGTATCTGTTCCGATGGATATTACACCCCATAAACTGGTATTGTCTTGGCCTTCGGGGCTTGATTTACGCCGGTCTATGGGTCTCTCCTGTGCAATTCTAGGATGTCCACCCTTCCAGGCTTTGTTCCCCCCCCCTCTTTGGGAAGAGTAAGTTTATAGCTTACTGCCCGAGGCGCCCCTACCGGGGAATGCCGACGGAGCTGCCCAGGCATTTTTTGTAGGCCAGAGTGCTCACCTTCTCGGGCGCTGGCTTTTCAAATCCCACTTTCCCGACCTTATGTCACATCTTGACCTTGTGGGAATAAGATAAATTTGTTTGTTTCCAACAATTAATAAAAAATGTTAAAATCAGTGAATAATTTACGATGAAAACCTGACGAAATTATGGCTAATACTTTTGCGCAGTAGCCGTAGCATACTATTGCATATAACCAGATATTTCCTATTTGCATGCCTTTTCCATGCAGGCAATGTCAGACACACGGAAGGTTTTGAATTTGTGCGGTAAGCGTAGTATCAAGGTCCCCCAAAAGAGGAACTCTGGATGAGACAAAAAATAAAAATTGCCTCAGTCGAGAAAGATTACTCTTCCTCTGGGCGAGGACAGAACAGATACAACACTTTGATTCCTGACCGAAACAAACACTTTTCCACGTATCAAAATATCATATTTTTCAATCAGTTATTTTTCAACGATATACAAAACACAATTTTAATCAATAGCAACAACAAATATAACGAAAATAAGTCAATTTTGCAACAGTTTAATAAAACTATCGAAACGCAAAACAAAGCCTTTAAAGATTTAAAAATAGTAATATTTTTTTTAAATTTCAATTCAATAGCCGAGACATTAACCTTTATTTATATAAAGTTAGGTATGTGTATATGTTTACGTATTTGCATGCACAAGATTTAATCCTAAACTAATTAACCGATCATTAAGAATTTTGGAACACATCTGTTCGGCCTAAGCGGTCGTAATGCAGGCTATAGTTTGTTAAATTTAGTTTTATACAAAGACTATTAAAAGGGGGTTGAATCTTGTCGTGAAAATTAACATACCATCAGGCATTACAATATCCCTGAGTAAATACGTATCGCTCCCCTGAGGTTCGGTTCCTTATTTTACGGCTCTTTGATTGGCTGACTACAAACCTATTCCTCGAATATTCGAATATAATTGACGAACAGTAAACAAATATGGCGTTTTCTTATTTCCCCATTCAGTAAAATGCCTTAGATTACAAAAAAATAATTTATTAAACTGCAATAATACTACTCTTTTAAGAAACATTACTTTTAATAAATACTTCATCAAATATAACCATGTTCAAACCTTGGTATACAGAACGAACGCTCTCTAACTTTCATTATCTTCTTACAAATAGTTACGTAGGTATTCGCGGAATAAATAAATATCATAGAAAATACACCAAACGTTTTTTTATTATTCAACATAGAATTAACGTTGACGGATTTTCCAGAAACTGTATAAGGTATTTGTTTTGGGTGCTTTTTCGACTGTTAAAACCAACCTTTTTGATAATTTATTGAGTCTAAAGAGATGTCTCCTTCCAGAACATAGCACAGAACAAATGACAAGCATATGACAAATATGGTGCACCTATATGGCCACCATGCACCTGGAGACACGCTGAACATATCGGAAATGTGCAAAGAAGAGCAACCAAAAGAGCGCCCGGTCTACGTGACCTCTCATATGAGGAAAGACTCAAAGCCCTGAAGCTTCCATCGCTGTTGTACAGAAGACTGAGAGGAGATCTCATCAACACGTATAAATATGTCCATGGCCTGTATGACACTACGACATGCATATCAGAAATTCAGGGGGATTCTAAAACAAGAGGACATAATCTACGACTGACAAGAAATGCTACTAAGACAAGCAAAAAACTGTCATTCTTTAGTAACAGAGTGATCCCCTGGTGGAACGGATTGCCAGAAGAGGTTGCCAAAGCCCCTTCGGTGAACGCTTTTAAAGCCAGGTTTGACCGCCTGATAGAAAAGCCATCTTGTAAAATACAACTTCAGAGCCCTGGACCATCCACAGAAACCCACAGTGTCAGTCGGCTAAAAAGTAGGTACAACGGAGCGGTCTAAACTGGATGTAAAGCATTCTACCTGACTGAAGACTCTACTCTATTCTAGTATCGCAACAGAGGGCGAACAGGTGACAGTTTTCGTCCCAGGCGTTGACCGAGGGAAATGTAATTGAAGGATTTAACTTTAAAACAATAACTATTAACGTATCACTTATGAAAGAAACTCATGAAACGAATCCAATTTCACTAATTTATGAAACTTTTGCTGACAATAATAGCGAAACAGATTATTAAATAATTCAGTACTGGGAGATAATTTTCACATATCTATTTAATGTACAATGATCACCTACTCATAGACAAACATTAAAATGTCGTCCAGGGATTGAAACTATTGATTGGAATAGTCTTCGAAAAACCAAAACACCCCCAAAAATTAATGAAGTAAGTATATATCCCTATAGCCTCTATGCTACAATTGACACTTTCTTGCTTTTTTGCCCCTCTTACTCTCTCTCATCTTTTATAACTTAATAAGCAAAACCTATTCGCCCTCCGGGAGGAGGGGGGCGTAAAGTTAAAAAAATATGTTTTTACTCTAATAATTCTATAATTTTAACAACAAACTTTGGAAAATTTGTAAATTAACACCCTCCGCTAAATGATTCTACATTTTTTAGAAAAAAAAAACCCAAAACAAAAGCAGCAATTATCTTAAAATTTAGAATTGCGATCAGCTTATTATATAAATTCAACATAAAATGATCATCCATTTCCGGACTTTTCTAACTTATTAGGGCATTTAACTTATTTTTGTTTTCTGACCACTAACCCTAAGTTCGATATGCAAGGTCGTAAAATCACACGTGGTCACTTAAAAACCACCTCCTAAAAATAATTACGTACAGAATGTATTTCTTATAGCAAAAAGCAAAGAAAATGGTTAACTTCCCTAAAACGCTAGAATGGCCTGGATATGGAGGATCATTTTATGTTAAATTTATATGCGAAACTGATCCCCCTAACCACTTAAATTCTGAAATAATTTTGTTTGTTGTTCTTTTTCTTTCCGTCAGCTTTTTAAGTAGGATCTCATTTTCTTTTTCTTTTTTTTTGGGGGGGGGGGGTAGCTAAGGATGTTAACCTATAATAATACCCAAACTTTTATTATTTTTTTTTATGCCTTAAAAATAAGATATTAGCTAATTTTAAAGAAGTAATTTATTTAATTTCCACGTAAAAGGTACACTAATAAACAATTCAATTGCTTTAAAAGAACATATTAGTTAAAAGATATACAATTAAAAATATATATAATATGGGTAAATGTACATGTTAACACCCTTCGCTTCTTCCAACCCAATCAGATTTTGCTTTTTTTTTGTGTAAACACCCCAAAAACGGAAAAAAAGAAAGAAAACACAATTATTTCAGCATTTAAATATATATAAATTAACGTAAAATTTCCGGGCAATTCTAACTTTTTAGAGTAGTAAACCAAATGTTTTTACCACTAACCCTAAGTCCGAGTGACGAAGTCATACAAGCACATGTAATCGCTTAAAATCTTCATTAAAAGAAAAACGCAACAGATTTAGTTCTTATAGCAAATAAGGAGATTTAATGTAACACCCCCCAATCTAATTCTCCAACTATTCTAGCGTTTTAGTGTTCTAAAACGCTAGAATAATTGGAAAATTAGGGGGGGGGGGCATTTTACATTAAATAAAAAATTGGAAAAAACATCGATTCTTTCGTATAGAAATGACCCAAAACGTGTGACTGGTGGACTCTACATTTGATCGTCTTCTGGCGGATCGTAAAATAAAACGTATGGAGGCTACAGGCTTCGTTTAAGTCACCTATTTTTCAAGAGATTTTCTACTCGCTACGTGACCAGGTGGTTATCGACGTACATCCAAGACCAAGAGGTTTAGCGTTCGATCCCAGTCGACTCACACTATTACTTCTTTTATTGTTTAACTTTTTTCCTACGATGGAAGGGGGAGGGAGGACTATGGTCAGTTTTTTTTTAAATTCAACATTATTATGTAGTAATTAAAAAAAATCAATGTAATATGCAGTACTTTATCTATTGTAAATATCATCATTTCTATTTGAACACACATGGTTTATTAGTGCTCTGTAGGCCTCCTTAATTATATTTGTGTGTTTCAGTAGTGTTCAGGAGGTATACTCATTTTTCTTTTTTTCTTTCCTCACAAAAAAGAGAATTTCTATACATACTGGGGGGTTAATTGGTTTTAATAGGGCTCTGTAGGCCGCTTTAATTTTAAAAGTTCCCATTATCATAGATAAAGCGGGCGTTTAAGCAAAAAAAGAAAATTCTGGGGAAATATCGGTACCATGGGATGGGCAGGAAGACTCCTAAAACCGCGTCTTCTCCCTTCCTTAACTCCTATCTACTTCCGTTCCTCCTTCTACAATTCCAAACCGACAATTACTCAAAACATTTAACTTGTCAGATGTGACCTATTTGCGTTCTGTCGGATGTTGACACATTTTAATTCATTCTTTTATACTTCTTCCGGGTAACGTCGGGTGGCGGATCCAGCTAGTAGTATATATAGCGTATCTCAAAATACTATAGTGTATCTTTGATTGAAATAACAGTAGACCCTGTTTGAAGCTAATGTAGTTGTGATAAATTAAAAATATTATTAATATTTATTCATTTAGATATTTTGAGTTTTAAATATATTTAACTTTTTTGTCGATACTTGTGCAGTTTACAGACCGCGTTAAAACATACATATTTTCTTTGGCGAAAAATTATGAATTAAATTGAATTGTTTTCTGTTTTCGGGTCGAACTTGCGATTGCTCACCTTTTAAAATCGCTGTTAAAATCGATAAAAGCACACGGTAATGTCCCTAAATTATGTCATTTTTCCTTACCAAGAGCTCGAATAATGTCGCGTCATCGCATGACTTTTAGGGCAGGAATTTGCTACCGATCAAAAATACCAACACCAAAAAGTTAATAAAACAACGAACGGGCGACGTATGTTTGTTAATAAAAACATATTAAGAAACGGATGATTTTTAGCGAGAAGTATGTATGTTCTTACCAGCGCTGGTCGAAAACAAAAGTAAAAAAATAAACCCGCGTTCCAAGGTTTTAACATATTGTAGTAACGTGTGATATATTTACGATATCAAGTAAATATTTGATATGAATGTATGTTTATAATTTTGAATAAGCCGCAAAGTATAGTATGCGATTTTGGAAAAGTATAAATCTGTAATTAGTTACGTACGAGGTCGCGAAAGCCGCCATCAGAACAGTCATGTTCGTTAATTGCTCTATTCCGCTCTATTCTGGAATGTTGGAATATGTATACGAAATAGCATACAGAAAGGTCGATATGATTTAGTGTGTAGATCCGAATAAATAGTGGATTTTCTTTGTTTCACGTGAAGAATGAGAAGAAATAAATTATTAAAAAAATAAAATAAGAAGATATGAATAGTCACAGGAAGAGTTTTTTGACTACGAATGAAGGTCCCTGTATGTGACATCCAATCTGATATTCCTTTACCCCTTCAAATACAGTCAGCACAACGAGAAGAATGAAAGTGAAATTGAGAAAGGCATCGTTATTTATATTTAAAATCTAGTGTAGTATGTAGAAAATAGTAAGAGTAAAAATAAAATAATAACAGTGATTGAAGCATAAATAAGTATATTAAGAAAATTTATCGGTGTATGTAAGTCCTGTGGGAGTAGATAATTGTTAGAGAGTTAAAGTTTCTGCCATGTAATTTGTAGAAGACGTATTTTGGAGAAGCAGCTAGATAGGAATAAATGTAATAATATTTGTAAGGAGACAAAATGCACGCATATTTTATGAAAATACGCATTAGGAAGTGCTGTAGGTGTTTAGTAAAATAGATTAGCATATGAAGCTTTTGGTTTGCAGTATATAATAGCCAAAATGGCAAAGGAAAATCGACTTTACTTTATTATAGAGATGGCGTCATATGTGTTTAGATAACTCACATTTCCAAGTATTCGCTACGTTTGCGGATTTTTTTTCAAATATCAATTTCACCTGTGCGAAATTCAATATCGATCGTCGGAGGTAAAGGTTGTGAAAAAAAGAGCAAGTCGTTCGTGTAAGGAACGTAGCGCTAAAAAAGATTGAAAACATCATCGCATCTCGACTGTAAGTAGGTCTGTCAGTCACGCTATTTTGTTTGTCAATAAATCGTGATACTGAAAAGGTGTACAAAACACTACACAGAAAATTTGTGTTGGCCTATTTACTTGCCTCCCCGCGAGGGCAGAGTTAGACACTAGGTCGTTTTTTACATGGCGAAATTCCAGCTCACCTAAAAAGAGCTTTCTGAATTTGTACAAAACGGAAAAAATACTTCAATATAGAAGGGTTTCTCCTCCATTGGCCGAACACAGAAAATATGAAGTGTAGTATCAGACTATATACTACACTTTGCTCGTAAAATGGATGTGTCGCTTGTGACGATAGCCCAGTATACGTAGCTAACATGACATAAGAATTTTGAAGTTCTTGAAAAAAATTGTTGTGAATTTCTTTCGACTGTCACGCTTAAGTTTAAAGTAGCAGGTTCAACGTAAAACGCGCAGACTGAATGGGCGCATCTCACGACTGACTGCAAGAAAACGCGTTTTTATTTTACAAAAGAGTCACAACTTATCAAGGCACAAACGACACTTGAGAAGAATGAGATAGAATGAGAATGAACTAAGTTTGTATGGGGATAGTTTATGACAAGTATTTGTTGACATTGTATTTGAAGACGACTATATTGTAATCGGCAGGGAAGTCCCGTAGTGATGTGTTCCACAGATTGGAAGTTTTTAGAAATAAGCTATGTTCATGGGTATTCCGCTCGACAGATTGAGGAAGAAAGGAAAGTATTTTTCGTTGTGGCAGCGAAAGACGAGTTCTTGCTGTGAATGTCTTACAAGAATGGAACCAGCGATTAGAGCTCAGTTTTCTGGTTTGTTTAATTTCATAGCAACGCTTTCTGGGTTATTTGATGTCGAAACGCAATATATATATATATATATATATATATATATATATATATATATATATATATATATATATATTAAACAATTCAGTATATACAATTACTTGAACACAAGTTGCTATTTTACTCATAGCGGGAAAAAATTGTTCCTTCATGCTTTTCTCTAACGTTATTAATGAATACATTGCCACTATAGGTCCGATAGGATTTATACTCAGTGTAGCTGATTTCATAGTCAGTTGCGGTATCCATTTGACTAATAACGTAACACCATGGGGTTGATTATAATCTATAGCATCTACATAGTTATATCAATTTGTTACCTAACGAGGGCCGTGGTTGGATGGAAAAGTGTAAGTGACACCTAAGGGTCAGAGGTGACCCCGGCGGAAGTTGATAAAACCACATGACTTGGGGCAGAGGATTTTCTTTCGCTTTGGCTGACGAGATTCCAAGCACAAAGGACGTGTCTGGGTCCTGTCCATAATAGGTGGTCAGCGTGCACATTGTAGCCGGGTGTGGCGAGACGAGCTGTCTGTCTGTCTGTCTGTCTGTCTGTCTGTCTGTCTGTCTGTCTGTCTGTCTGTCTCTCTCTGTCTCTCTCTTTCTCTCTCTCTCACACACGCACACAAGTCGCTCGGGTGTTTTATGTGATTGCCTCTCTTTTTAAAGTAACCTTTTTAATAAACATCGAACTTCGAGTGGGTTTATCAGCAGACGAAAAGAAGTTGGATTCGCGACGACGACGACGACGACGACGACTCCATGAGGGTTTCAATTGTTGTACGTTTCGGTCTTCTTCCGTTTCTTTTTTGTTAATCTTGCAGTATATAGTTAATAGCCAGGTAATCGTAAATATAAAACAAAATATACAACAAATAACTTTAACCAAACGCATTAAAATCCAATTTTATACAGGGCTGTATGTTCTGAAAGTGTTTTCATTTTTTTCAAAATTAAATTTTGTTTTAAGCTATCTTTTTCGTCACACGAGAATACAAATAATTGGCGCTCGCTCTCATGTTGCCTGTTGTCGACACCATTTGTGTGCTTATTTTGATAAGTCAATTTAACGATAACAAATCCAGAAATAATAAATTTTACAATCAGTTTCACCACTTTAAATGTATACAGGTCGATAGAAAATTTGAATTTAATACGTTTGGTGAAAGATATTACTTGGATTTTTTAATTTCGAATTCTCGTCCGTTAACTATACTGCACGATTACCTCTTTTTATCATAGTCAATAACCATTTTAGAATTTCGAACTGAAACCTTCATTTAATCCACTGGAATAATTATAATGGCTTAAAGAAATCATTTAAATGACTTGATAATCAATATTTTTGTGAATGAAACGAAATTTTGAAAACTAATTTCGAGCAGTCTTATTCTTTACTTTATAATCCTCAAATGTTGTACAAATATTTTGAGAAATGCTGAATGCATTTGTATCAAGTTTAAATTCATACAATAAACCGGCACGGATTATACATTTTCTGTGTACCATGTTACTACATTTAAGGTTCTAAGAAGAAACAACTAATTATAAGTACTGTCTGGAAAACAGATGAGTAAAAACAAAGTGTTTAAATAACTCACTGGAACTGAATTTTCAATAAAAAAGTGTCGAACACTTTAATGCTTTATAGCTAGCTGATCTAGGCAAATGACATCACCAGTAGAATATCGTACTAGCCGGTTTCGACCCCTTATCATCGACTGATAACACTAGTACCGCAGTTCCCATCCCCCTCCACGCTCGAGTTGCCATTATTTGCTCTAGTGCTGACTATTGCTCTTTAGCTGCACATGTTTTCCTTCTCGTGATCTTATGTTTACCTTAATTTTCTATTCTTGTATATTCTGTTGGTATCTTCTTCTTTCTTATGGTTCTTATAATTGACCTCAAATATCTCTTTCATTCCAGCTAGGATCATCCCCTTTCAGCCACAACCAAAGTGAGACCTTCTCTAACGTTGTCTGCATTTTTTATAATTTTCTTACTTCTTTTTCTTTAAATCAAAATCGATTCTTCACTCGGTACAGAAAACTTTTTTCAATGTAACATCTTGTTCCTATTCCAATATGGTAATATTCCACCTCCAACCCGTTGATAAAATAGCGATTAAAACGGGCAAATCAATTTTAACGTCACAAAGAGACGACATCCTCAACTAAAGCAGGTTGAAGACACCGGAAGAAATTCTTTGTCATAAACGCTGATTCCCTCTTTTATTTTCAACACCTCTAGAAACATGTGTAAAAGTTATTTATTCCGAAAATGGTATTTTTAGTAGGTTATGTTGATTTGTAGGATGAAGAAAGCCACTTGGAAGTGTTAGCCGTGTCTAGGCGCATCTGAATGGAATTGAATATTAAATAAGAAAATGGTCACCATCTTCCATAGAGAAAACCGACATCTTCACCAAAATATAACTCAACTTCATTTAAAGAGAATACGGGAATATAAAAACAGTTTTTTAGCAGGCTGGCTTTTGTCAAAAACAGAATATGGTATCTAGAAGTTCCATCTTGTCTGGCCGCTTCTGGCAAAAAAACAAGAACAGGATAGGGCGTTTTGCCATGAAGAAATCTACCCGGGAACTGAATCAACTCTCTGAGCGGGAATTGAAATTGAGTCTTCGAAGAGGTGTCCTCACGCCTACGCATTTATATAAGCCCAGACATCATTTCGCATGTGCCAAACCTAACCACAACTAAACATAACGCAAGATATTGCGTGTAGATACAAACAAAATAGATCTGTCATGCAACTGCTGCATATAAAATCATAGAATGATATACTTACTTATGTACAATGGTTTCATTAAGGTAAATGTTATTAAATAACACGAGGTTTTTTACAAGACTTTTTTTATTTTCGATTTTCCAAAATAATCTATTTGGTTTATAACAAATTGTAATATAAAAGTTCCATATTTTTATTGAACAAGAAAAATATGGGACTTATATATTACAATTTGTACAGTAAATTGGAAACATAAAAACAGCCTCGTAAAACCAAAAAATCCGTGTCATTTGATGACATATATATATATATATATATATATATATATATATATATATATATATATATATTAGTACACGTATTCTATTAGTTTCTGTGTATGTAAATCCGTTGAAACTCCAGTGTTTATAAAAGTGCTCAATAACAAGTAAAGCTGTTCTTTAGCATAAATTGTTATTTATACAAACATTATTGGTTACATATGTGCATACATGTTTCAGTTGTACTTTTCACAGAGAGTCAACCTCTTCAGACCAAAGAAGGCAGAGAAGTGAGGTGAATTTGGAAAACTTTCACTTTAAGTAACTCTTTTTGGGGGATGAGATATTAGTATCGGGTTACATTCTTTACTTGTTTACTCTTTCAATTAGTTTCTATCTTTTTTATCATTTTTATTACAAACCGTTCCTTTTATTTCTTTCCTTTTTCTATTTGTTATTACCCACTTAGCTTGGGCTCTTTTCTTTTCCATTTAACATTTCAAGGTTTTAATCTATCTACATCTGTATTTTATATAGAGATCAGATATTTATGCCTGAAGATATATATATATATATATATATATATATATATATATATATATATATATATATATATATATATATATATATCATGTCATGTACCCACATAAAATGTTATATGGAGATATAATATTTTATGTGTCGATTTTACAGTATTTACTTCAACAGTGCTCAATACGTTAGTAGAGCTAGGTAGTAAGTTATGAAAAATATGTATGCCAATTAAGCTACACAGACGCTTCGTATGCTGATGATACCACTATATATTCTCTATTCACATTTGAAGAAACACAGCTTACCTCCTTCTGCAATTCAGACAACTGTTTGTCAATAACACGAACATTCTACACAACGACTCTAATGTAAAAAGACTAAAACTCTTATAGGTCTTGTACATAAAGACCGAACGTCCCACAATAAAAAAAACATTAATTATGAATCCAGTAAAAATCTTTTTAAATGCCTAGGCTAAATAAAAAAAAACTTAAAGAAAAAAAACCTCTACGTTTAACCTTTTTGAAATATCGTAAATTGTAAATTTTAGATGTTATAAATTTTTTAAAAATATTGTAAATTTTAATCAATCACGTGCCTAACACGTGATCACATTCTAAATACGGAATTTAATCACACATACGTTATTTTAAAACGTTATAAATTTATCGCATAGCTTGAACTTAGCAGTCATGAATATGCAATTCCAACCCTCCGCCTGAAGACGATTGAGGGAAGTCAATCGAAAGTTTTCGCAAACAAAAATGGAACAAAACATCTACGGAGCCTACATCCGATAATTAGACAAGAATACAAGAAGGATTATCCGAAGGATCGAGAAGATCACAAAAAAATTATAAAACAAGAACATTCCGTGATATATAATAATGTATGTCTAAATTAAAACATGCTGCCTAAATACACACAATTTAAATTACACGATTCAGCTGCACAAAATGAAACGGATACTCGGAACTTCAGAGTTAACTCAATTAAGCAACAAATTACCATTGCCTAAGGAGCTATTAACTAACACACCTCTGAAATTCTTGAACTTCGAAAACAAACTTAAGAACATTATCATTGCGGATCAATACACCATATTCCAGCAAGTCTTGCTAGAATATATAATAACTTTGAACTTTTACATAGAACGACTATCCAAAAAAACGAACTCTCTATACAAAGGTTCTATCTTAGTCCCTAACAAAACACAGAACTATATTTAACTCTCCGACCACGATCTTACTGAACATCAAAAATAATTCCCTAACAACGGACTTAATTGTCATCTGTTTAGCTCATACAACCACCAAAATAAAAGAGCCGGAATTGAACTATTATTTGAAAGCATCGTCAAATTAGAAAACGAACAAAAAATTACCACACATCCTGGAATTAAAGATCTACTCGATACTGAAGCCATAAAAAATAGGTTCGATAAAACCAACGATCCACCACAATCTTAACACACAATGTGATAAAAGCTTCCAACGAACTTCAAAACAACCAAAATATCGTTATTAAAAGTGATAAAACAACTATATATATGTTGTACTCAATAAATCGGATTATTCTACAAAATTACAAACTATTTTAAATGACCATACACAATTGTAAACACTTTTAACAAACCTAACTATCAACTCAAGACTCTGGTTAATAAACTTATTACAGCCAAGTAATAAGTAAATTCGTATGAATCAGAATGGTACAACTTTGTTGACCGATTTGATTCTAGTGTCAGCATTCTTGCAAGAGGGACTAAGTGAACGTGGTATTATGAAATCGACTGGTTACGGACTTGGCACAACCAGGTCGTCAGTTCACGTCGTTATCACCTTAATCACCGTCACCTCCATGCTGTACATGATAACCATAAACTCTCCAAAATAATTAGGGATTACAAACCCGGTTATCTATATGGTAACGTCAAAAACGCCATAAATCCAACTCTCCTTTCGTTCCATAATTTCGCAAGTTACAACCCCTAGTTATCAATTAACAAAAACAATCAACGAACTTATAACTCCGTAGTTATCAAGCAAATATAGCGTAAAGTCTACCCAAGAAATCATACAGATTCTTCAAACTACAAAAGACAAAAATAACATTACTGCTTCACTGGACGTCGATAGTTTATTCACTAATGTCGCAGTCCATGAAACAATCGACATCATAATTAATAACATTTATAATAAGGCATCCCTCCCTCCTTTCCAAATCAATCCTAGAATTCTCAAGAAGTTATTATTAATCTACACAATTGAAGTCTCCGCTTACGACCATAAGAGAAACATTTACACAAAACTTGATGACGTCTCCATAGGTTCTGTACTTGGACCAACATTCAGTATTTTTTTGTCTAGTCTTGAGAACAAAATATTTAATACAATCACTAAACCCTTCATTTATGTAAGGTACGTAGACGATATCCTTATTCTAGCAGACAACAAAAATTAAATTAAAGAACTACAAAACACCTTGCAAACAAACTCTTTACTCACATTCATATATGAACTTAATATTAACAATAACATTTATTTTCTAGATGTACTTATCGACTCCAACAATGATGAACTCATCACCTCTCCATATTAAAAAACGACCTCCGTTAATTCTTGCCTATTGAACTACAATGACGATAAACCAAATTTAAAATCATATAATAAGTAACAAATTACATTAATTCGATGAACTAATTTAATGAAACTCACAATTAATAATACTTTTGAATATATGATAACCAATAAATTTGATAAAATTCATAATAATCAAAAAAGAGATTTATTAATTACTTTATATTAAAAACCAAAAACCAAAACAAAAATAAAACAACAACACACAGAAACGAATTAAAAAAAAAATATATTATCAAAACTAACAGTTAATTCATCACCATACAATACCTATCACTTATCTAAATATCACACACATATTTTTGAATACTACATTTATATACAAAACATAATTTTAAAATTTATTAATTTCTATTATCTGCGGGACTGGTTTACCCCTACCCTACTCTCTCGAATCCATTTTGGTGCATTCTCTACACAGACGGATTTTTCCTTTAGTGTTTATTATTTTTGACAAAGGGAAGATTTTTCCGAAATATTAAATATATGATTTTTAATAATCATCCGGGCAACACACAAACAGCCAACACAACACTTGCTGTTATGTAAGATTTTATGTAAAAATAGATAGTAAGTCCCATTTCGATTTATTATTTTTGTTCCTTCAAGCTTACAACCTGCCCGTCACTTTGCATTGCCCTCAGCCTTCTTAAACATACTATATATATATATATATATATATATATATATATATATATATATATATATATATATATATATATATATATATATATTATACCGTCACTGACCAAATAGAGGTTCTTTGATCCTTTGGGTTCCGGGTCGACTATAGTATCTGTTTTAATGGATGACGTTACCCCTATCTGACGCCATCCCTTTGTGACGATTTCTGAGACGTCTATGTAAGTGGATTACATTATCCCTTTGTGACTCCATAAAGTATTGTCTAGGTGTCTAGCAACTTTCTTGAAGTGGATGACGTTATCCATTTCCTGACATTATCACTTTGAGACATCATCAAGACAATCAAACGAACAAAATTCAAATAGTTGTAGCAATAAATAGATAAATACATTAAGCGTAAATGTAAAAATGTATTCAATAAATATACCAAATAATAGTTTACTGATAAAATATCCTTTTTTAAAACTAATATGCAAATATCGGAAATATATGGGATGCGCCTTGTCTCGACATTTTTGCGCCCCCGTCAGCAACAGAATCGGCGACAAACACTGGATATGTAGCAGAGTTTGCAGATGACCGCAAACAATCAAGATATGTCATTCTTATCACCGTGGAACGATAGGCCTAGCCACGCGGGACTTCCTCAACACCCCTTTCTGTTAATGACGTGTCATAACGGGAACCATCGTGAATTTACTTGTCTTTAAAAGCGCCTGTCCATCGCCACTTGTCGTGAGAACGCCTTGATCCTGCCCTTTGTCTGCCAAGCCAGCAGGACATCCGATGAAACTTCCTGATGATTGCATATTGTATTTTGAGACTAAATTAAATAATTTAAATAAATTAAATATAAGAAAAATTCAATGTAAGTTGGTAGGCAAGTTATCGGTCTATAGTTGTTTGGTATCATTCCCTTCGCGTTGGCTTTTTGGATGAATGTAATTTTCCATTTAGTGATATATTTCGATATTTCTTAAGTTTTATGCTAGTATTTCGATGTAGGCACGTGAATGTCTTAAACGAAAAACAATATGATACAATAAACAGTATGGATTTCTGGAGTTGTTGGCCCATGTTCAATTGCGCTCTATACGGATGATTGACAGGATTGTTATTCGGATACACTATAAGCCTCGCGAAACGGAGTGGCTCTTGCAGTGTGGCTCACTACTGGGACAGGGGAATTCTTTTAAGAAGGCATTCTTTCGTAAAAAATGTTAAATAAGACAAAACTGTCATTTTTTTTTCAGAGCTAAGTAAAAAAAACGCGTTATACCTCTCTGGTGTCTACGCACTTTATTCATGTGAACTTCTTATTTGTCTGTCTCGTCCCGTGAACGCCAATGACCGGCGATAACTACTCATAAACATTGTTTCAGTCGTAGAGGATGGCTTCCTTGGATTGAGAACATAAGCTTTAACTTTATAAAAGGTATTTGTATTTAGTCGGATATAAACCGAATGAAATATATATTAGTATTTTTATATCTATCCCATTAAAAATCTATCTATCTATCTATCTATCTATCTATCTATCTATCTATCTATCTATCTATCTATCTATCTATCTATCTATCTATACCATGTGTATGTGCGTATTATTTCATCTATCTCAGTCTATCAATGCATCTCTCTCTTTCTCTCTGCCTGTCTGTCTGTATCCCTCTCCCCCTCTCTCTCTCTTACTCTCTCTCTCTTTCTCTCTCTCTCTCTCTCTCTCTCTCTCTCTCTCTCTCTCTCTCTCTCTGGATATACATTGATTTCATTCATTTTTTTTTTATCAAAGTAAACATTTTTGATAAAGAGCAAAGGACCACTCGAGATATTGAAATTCAAATTATAATAACACCTATAATTGTACATGATTTTATGTTTTCCATAAGTCTATTTTTAATTTCTCAAATGTGGAGTAATTCATTATATTCAGCCAGGAAACACATTTTATTTGTATAAAAACATTTTCCAAGGTTATTATCGGGATGGCTGTTGATTATATGTTTTCGTTAGAAAAAAGAGCCCATGACAACTAAATCCAGTTTTTAACACAAACAGCAATTTTTTATAATAGAAACAAAAAGTGAAAAACAGACTTGGTCGCCATTGACCGTTTAAAATCTCGGCTTACATTGAAAATGAAAATAAAGAAAACAAAAAGGAAAATCCTCGAAATCCATCAACGTAATTTATGTCAGAAAAATTATACAAAATAACGAAATCTAAATCTGGAAAGCGAGTTCACTGGTCTTGAAAATCTAAAATATGATATGATATATACAGGGGTTGGAGAAAATAATAAAAACGTTGAAATTTTAAATAAATCAAAAACTGTTCGGCGAGAGCTTCACAAGACTAGATTCATTTAAAATCTCAACATGTTTTTATTATTTTGATGATTCTTAAGGTTAATTTGGGTGCCATGGTTTCGTTCTTTTTCCCCACAATTCTTACAGGGGCTTTACAATCTCTTTCAGACAGCTTCGGCTTTCTTCCAGAATTTTGTTTAAAGGAGAATGTGTTCCTTTCTTTTACATAGATAAGCTGTCATCACCTTTGAGGCAGCTCCTTTCGATACAGCCATCATCTCATTTGTGGTATCATAATTTGACTTCGTCACTTTCGTTATGGTTGCGATTACCAAGTTATGTAAATAAAGGCTCAATGTCGGATGTAGCCAGTGTTTAGACACTCGTGACATTGAAGAGCCCTGGTGATCAATCTATCGCTGATTCTCTGCCGTCTGATCTGGAGCACATGATGCAATGTGGGGAAAAGTGTTTTTATTTTTACTTTTAATACAAAACGCTCTTTCCTTCGATCACAAACGTCTGGATCCTTGTTTCCCCCCAGTCGAAATGAATGGCTCTCTCCTTGACGAATCCGCTTACTTTGATTAGATCGTATGAATTACTTTTACTCCAGACATAAAACGGAAGACTTACATCAAATTTGTTGCTAAGGCCGCCGTAAAATGGTTGAACGATTCTACCGCTTAGGAAAGTACTTGACTCCTGATGCAATGCTCTGCCTATGTACGAGAAAACTACATGCTAAAATTGGGTACTGCTGCCATATCTGGGGTCGCGTCGGTCAGAGCAGTCTTCGTTGCATAGAGAGAGGTCAAAATCGATTTCGAACTCTAGTGGGAGATGATCTCTTCTTTTCCTCACATCCCCTTTCTCACAGAAGAGACGTTGCTAGAATCTTTCTACTTGATCCATGGAAGATGCTCGACTCAGCTCCAATCTCTGGTTTCTCCTCGTAAGACATTCACAGCAAGAACTCGCTTTTCTACCACAACGAAATAAAAACTTTCTTTTTTTCCTCGGTGTAGATAGCATCAAGCGGAATTTCCACGAACACAGTTTCTTCGCAAGGGCTTCCCATCTGTGGAACACATTACCACGGACTGCTTCCCTACAGATTACAACTTGGTCGTCTTTAAATCAAATGTCAACAGATTCCTGTTATGAACCGTCCTGACAATTATTGCATCTCATTAACCCTTATACTTAAGTGCCCTTTGGCCTTGATAACTGGTGCCCCATTCAGTAAATATATATATATATATATATATATATATATATATATATATATATATATATATATATATATATATATATTAGTATTTATATCTATGTATATCTATTTTTATAAGCCCCCTGTACTAAACGCTTCTTTCCCCTCATCTCTCCCCACCAGCTTCACGCCCTCGTCCCTGTATAGCCATTGCCCTTTCCTTTTTACCGTCTTGTGTTACCAATCTGTCTTATGCAACCGACACAGGCGAGGGTAACAGACGCAGTAATACTAGTGCCACTGCTTATGCGACTCGTCTCCTCCTCCTACGCTTCCTCCTCTTCCTCATTTTCCCTCTTTTGTAAACACCGCCGCTACTAAACAGTACGACTTATCATTTAACCTCTCTATCTCGACTTTTTAATCGGCGACTTTTTAACTTTTCTCAGATGACATTATTAGTTGCGTCCTCGCGTAGTGATGAAAGGCTTTGTCCGTCGCTCGGTGTGTGACGCTTAAGTTTGAAATTGCATGTTCGTCGGCCACTCACGCTCCAGTTTGAAAGCGCTTCATCGTTGTTCAGTCACGCTTCGATGAGTAATATGATTTTCATCGCTAAAAGCATATACTGAATATACGCATCTTGAGAATACCCATTCTTCTTATTAGCATGAAATACAAGCCAAAGTCACTTTCTACATATATGGAGGCATTATAATCTCAAAATTAGATCTCTTAAATTTACAATAATTTCACTAACACAATCTGAAAAAAAATATTTTAATATATTTTCAAGTATATATAATGTAAGTGTTGTTTGCTAATGAACAGCCGATTGTAACAATTTCTTATTAACGTACACTACCCCCAACTTCCTCGGAAAGAGGGTGATGATCTCATTACAACAGAACAGATACTACACTACTCCCCCCTCGCAAAACAGAGAAGGTAATCATGACAGGATTGTATCATGACCACCGAACGGATACTACAATATTTCCCTGTGAATTGAGCATTAAAATATATTACAATAGTCTGATGTAGTATAGTAAACTTAATTGTGTATAGTACAATTAATAGTAGTAATAGTATAGTTTTAGCTTTAGACAGACACATCTTTTTTGTCCTCAGTCAATCAAGGAGAAATCATCCTAGACTGAGGCAATTTTAATTTTTGCCCGAATGCAGAGTGCCATTTTTGGGGGAGCTGGATTTTTCTCACATTAAAAACCGACCTTGTGTCGAACTCTGTCCTCGTAGGAAGGCAATTAAATACCAAATTTCTATTAATAATAAAAGTACGATAGTACAAGTAATAGAAGTAATAGTAAAGTTTCGGATTCAGAGAGAGAGAGAAAGATACGAAATTGGCATTAGGAATAGTTAAAAACGTAATTGTTATTTAGTTGCATGTGATACATG
Source organism: Sepiola atlantica (assembly GCA_963556195.1). Lineage (NCBI taxonomy): Eukaryota > Metazoa > Mollusca > Cephalopoda > Sepiida > Sepiolidae > Sepiola > Sepiola atlantica. The sequence continues at coordinate 168,393,786 of OY744517.1, read as the reverse complement.
GTTAGGCTTATTGTGGAGTGAAGCCATTACTGAACGCCACACGGACGCTTATAATAATTACACATAAAATTTGCCAATCTGGAATTTTCAAGTTTAGTAAAGTAATTTGTCTCAGTGTATGTCCCGTCTGTATATTCAGATGGCAGCAACCGGTTATTGTAATTTGCAATAAACATAAAAAATAAGTATTTTTGTACTAATGAGTCAGCGCTTACCAAAACAGCCACTCGAAGATAATGGTTTATTAGTTTGTCTGGTTGACGATGAGACAGCATCTTGAGAAAATTGGAGACTATGATTGAGACTAGGCAGAATTTGATTATTTAAGAGGACGGCTCGACAAGAATTTGTAAACATTAGACTGAAAAACTACTATGATGTAGTCAGCTGTGAATCAGCTCCGTGGTATTGTGTTTCAATAACGGATAGTTCTTAAAATAAAGTTTGTTCATGGAACTTCAATTTAATTTTAGGTGCATAGAGGAAGAAAAAAGAATTATTTACCGTGGTTGTATCTAGACGAGTTTTTTTTATTCGAGGAGTAGAATCGAAACCGCACACTTGATGTTTTCAGTATGATATTGTTCCAATTGAATAATTCAGACATTTGTTAAGTCGTCTTTTAAAATTACACATATAAATAAATTCCCATTTTATGTGAAGAATTTTGGAAAATGGTATGAGCTTTCTTAATAAGACACCTAGAGAGTCAGAACTACTTCCATTATGTTCCTAGTAAGATTTTATATGTTTTTATTATCCTATTATGGAAAAAATTATGCAATTGTGTCCTTTATATATATTTTCTTTTACTATCTATCTCATTAGGAGGGGAACTCATCTTCAATGTGTTTATGTAAAAGACTTGAAAACTTATATCAAGTAGAAACTTAATATGCACACTTTTTGTTATTAGTTCTTAGGTACGGGGTTTCCCCGTAGATCTTATCAGATCTAGGAGAAGGAAATTCTGATATAAAACCTGCGCTCTACATTATGCTTCTAAGTCATCTTGGTCAAGCTTGTCACTGAAACCAGGCTTTGTAGAAGGAGAGGCGTTATGCGCGTGTCGTAGAAGCACACAACACGGTCATCTATAGGTACACCCAAACTTGTGTAGAGTAGAAAATCTAGTCGTAAGATGGAGTACTGTTGCCACATATGAGGAGGTGCCGACTTCTCTTCCTGGTATCCCCTTTTCTCACAGAAGAGATGTTTCTAGACTTTATTTACTTTATCGTTATTTTTATGGTAGGTGATTGACCGAGCTCTAATTCTTGCCTCTCCCTCCTTAAAGCATTCACAGAAACTCGTTTAGCATCAACCACTGTAGATAATTTTCTTTTCTTCCTCTATGTACTTAAAACAAAACGGAACTATCATCAACAATGTTTGTCTCCAAGAACTTTAAATCTGTGGAATAGAATCCCACGGGGCTGCGTCTCAGCTGATTTCAATATGAAATGCTAACAAATTCTTTTCAAGCCGCCCACTTAAATAATCAAATGGTGACCATTTTACCCATAGTTTCCAAATCCTCTTGAATATGTTCTTCTGTTGCCAAACTGACGGGTATATTTTACTTTACTCCGCAGAGTCGTGAACGGGGTAAAAAAAAACGAATGAGAATGTGTTTATAAACATAAATATGCAACAAGTAAAGGCGACCTACGTCGAGAATAGATATTTTCCTACGTAACTATGACATTTGTTTGTATTTTTACGTAGTATACATGGGTTTTTATTAGATGTAAAAAAAAAAATTCTTGTTTTTTTTTGCACAAAAAGAAAATGGCGCCATTCCTCATTCTCTTACATAGCACCCCACGACCGCCATCTTGGAATTGTGCGATGTTGGTGTGACGAACAATTTAATTTCTAATAAATAGCACTTCGAACGGGTAAAAATACAAACAAATGCCACAGGTAAGTTTGAAAATAACTTTTATTGCCTAAAGTTACTTTTATTTGTTGTATATTTGTTTTTTGAACGTTTTTAGGCAGCTGAGTAAAGTAAAAGAAAACTAAACTGACAATGTCAGTAACCATTATCCTCGAGTTGCCTTCGCGCCTTGATAAGCGGTGGATCCTGAGTATAAAACAACTTTAATGCACGAAAGAAATTAGTTTCTATCCGGCAATGAAAAAATATGAAAATGACTTTTTAATTTCGAAAGTTACAAAGAACACACCGTCTGCCCATTCTCTTATACCTATTATTGTTATAGATAAGAAATAGAAGGCGATCGTTGTTAGAAATTTAAAAATGATTTTGTGTCATTCTTTTCTGCCGTGTCAATGAGACCTTAACCGTAACTGTCAATTCGACAGAAATTTCTGCCAGGAACTAAAATTTATAGGCATAAGTCGTGCATTATGATGCGTGGTTGGGCTTCTAAGGGGAAGAAGAACAGTATTTTGTCAATGAAACGAAAGTATCGATTTTATTGTATCATGTTTCATATATTTCGTATGCACTTGAATTCATATGTTACACATATATGTTATTTTCTCACCAAACAGCGCCAGGTAGACCCGCTAATATATATATATATGTATATATATATATATATATATATATATATAAATAGATAGATATATAGATAGATATATGAAAATTATGGAAATAATATTCGAACGTGATGGAAAATGAAAAAGGAAAGACCGAAAGTATTTATACATTGATCAACGTTTTGTCTTTATTCCAAGACTTAGTCAGGATGATTGAATTGACGAAATAACATACAAGTACAATATTTGAAATTATCTGGTGGGTTTAGGAGGTGAAAATAATTATTTTAAAACGAAATATAGTCGTTATATATATTTTTTTAAATGTGGTGCGATTATGACGTGAAAAGGATGTTTTTGTTTGTTTTTCGTAAAAATTCAAAATTCAAAATTTATGAAAGGAAATAACTTTTCTTTATTTTTTAATATCGATTTTATGTCCAAAGTTTTGTTGGGAATGTGGTGTAAAATAGCTAGCCTGGATCTACATTCACAGTTTTGTTTGGTTTGTATTCGTTTTCTGATTAAAGGAGATTAAGTGTAACGTTGTTTTTTTTAACTTTGTTTGAGTTTATAATGAGTGTTGATTCCATAAGTCTTTGCCGAGATTTATTTTAAATGAATTCAATGAGTCTAGTTTGTTTAAAGTTACAATAATTATCATGTTGTAAGGCATGAAATAATAGTGTATTAAGGAGAATTGTTTTTCATATCTCTTTTATGTTCATCGATCCTTTTCTTTAGTTCCTGTTGAGTTTCACCAACGTATATCTGATAGTAATTATTGCATGGCAGAGTATATATAGCTGCATTAGATGAGGGGTGTTTGGGAAAATGTTTTGTTGTTTTCATGTTTGTTTTATTGTTGGAATTCGTATTTTATTTAGAGTCTTATAAATTATCATATTATTGGCGTGAGTAGGTAAAAGAAGGTTCCTGTTTATAAGAGAAGTGTTCGGTGTATATGATTTTTGTTTACTGTTTCTGGAAAAATATTTGTAGGACTTTTTCCTTTATATTTAGTATAAAATATGTGGAGTATTGCAATGTTTTGAGTGAATTTGTGATGTATTTGAATTCTGCATCTAGATATTGTGGACTACAAATTGTGAGTTCACGTAGGAAGACATCGATTATCATGCCTGTTTTGAGTTTGTAATTATGGTGTGAGTAAACATGTATGTAGTCATTTTTGTGTGTACTTTAAAGGTTAGAATATTTTTTGTTTCCTTAAATATACTATTCTCTCCTGCATCACAACATGCTCATTCTTTTAACTTTAAACAAGCTAGATTCATTAAATTCATCTAAATGAATAAATGCGATAGCTGTTTAAAATTTATCACTCCTATATTATCACCAAAACGGGTACTGTTATTTAAATCAATAATACAACATACTATTTTGAAATACTCTCTATATAGTACCGAAAAACGATCCAAAGACAATCATTTGAATGAATTAGCATAACTACTTTGTAAACACTTCATAATAAATTAATGTTTGGTGCTATACATTTGTAATTTTCGTGAGCCATTTTGTTTACATTGTTTACATTGTTTACATTGTTTACATATGCAATAATTTCGTCGATATTGATAGTAATTAATTTAAATGGTTTAATAAAAAATGAATAACTTGCTAAAAATATTTACTCTAACATCGCCCCGGGAGCGGGTGGCTGGCTAACTGGTTGGCTCAATGGCTGGCTCAATGGCTGTCTTACTCGGGACTTATTTAGAAGATTAATAATTTTTTATCAACATTACCAAGGTGTTATATTATGATTATATTATTTTATCATAATTAATACTCAAACCAAGTCATGCTGTTTACAATTGTCTAAGAAGAATATGCATAGTAAGCAAAACGTTTAGGTAGTTTACTATAAAAATAAATTATAATCTCCACAGCCGAGATGTAAACACAAAAGGTTCGTCAGACGGAGAAATAAGTAAAGTCAAATGTTCATACGCTCATCGCTCTAAACAAAAGTAATGAGTAATAGAATCATTTAGAAACCGGGGTTTTACATCTCTGACCTGCTACATTAAATTTGTATTTATTTGAATCCTGCTTGTTTTTTTTACTGTCTGGATTATTTTCATAACTATTGTTAAATCTTCCTAATGCTGTTTAGACGATTTCATAATCCCTGTAAACATTGCAGCACTATTGCACACTTCTCCTTTGCATAGGGTATATATGATGCAGTAAAATGAATGTAGCAACAAGTACAGAATTTTCGTCGGAGGCGTTCATTCAATATGAACGGTTAGGACTGAAAATGCTACTTGAAACTTGAGAGTGAAAAACTGACAGACGGTCGAAACATCTTGTAGATATGTATGAACGACACATCTAATATAGTGTGTCGATGGTGGATCTAATATATTGTATAGATGACACATCTAATATATTGTATAGATGGCGCATTTAATAAACTGTATGGGCGACACTCCCAAGAAACTGTGTGAACAGCGCATCTAATAAACTGCAAGGATGACACATCTAATATACTCTATTGAAAACGACTTTAATAAATTGTATGAACGACACATCTAATAAACTGTATGGTTGACGCATTTAATAAAATGCATGAACGACGCATATAATAAACTGTATAGACGGCACATCTAGTAAACTGAATGGATTCTATATCTAATAAGCTGTATTAATGACGCATCTGTTATACTGTATTGATGGCTCATCTGATATATCGTATGCACGACGCGTCTAATAAACTGGATAGATTGCGCATCTAATAAACTGTATTAACGACGTATCTTGTAAATTGCTGTGATAACGTATCTAATAAAATGTATGGATTACGTATGTAATAAACTGTATGGACGACACCTCTAATAAACTGCATGGATGACGTATCTAATAAATTGTATGGGCGATGTATCTAATGAGCTGTATGGACAACGCATCTAATAAACTGTATGGACGAGACATCTAAAAAACTGTATGGACGACACATCTAATAAATTTTTTGGAAAACGCATCAAATAAACTGTTTGGACGAAGCTTTTACCCCGCCTAATAAACTGGTATTGTCCGGGCCTTTGGGTCTGGATTTACGCCGGTCTATTGGGGGTTGCCGGTCCTGTGCAGTTCTAGGAGGTGCACCCTCCCAGGCTTTGGGGAGGAGTAAGTTTATTGCTTACTGTCTAAGGCGCCTCTACCGGGGAATGCCGACGGGGCTGCCCAGGCTATTTTTAAATGGCCAGAGTGCTCACCTCTTGAGCGCGGGCTTATCTAATCCCACTTTCCCGACCTTGTGTCACATCTTACCTTGTGGGAGGTAGATAAATAACTTCTACTGATATTTATGGATTACACATCTAAAAAATGGTATGGACGATGTATCTAATGAACTCTATCTATGACGTTTCTAAGAAAATGTATGGATGACGCATCTAATAAGTTGTATGGACGACGCATCTACTAAACTGCTTGAACGACACATTTATTAAAATGTATAGACGACGCATCTACTAAACTGCTTGAACGACACATTTATTAAAATGTATAGACGACGCATCTACTAAACTGCTTGAACGACACCTTATAGACGATGCATCTATAAAACTACTTACTTTCTATATATTTTCACTAATTTCTATCAATCTGCTCGTTTATCGATGAAAATGTTATTTCAAACTTAAGCATGACTCATGACTCATCATTCAAAAACTGATGTTAATTCATAGCCATCCCCGCACATCGGGCGATTGTCTAAAATTAAAATCGATATCTGCACTTATTGGTTACGAATATTGCGTATTTTCCGTCGATATTCATCGTCGCATTGTAATAAAATTAAGACGTTGTATCGATCGACGTCTTTCATAACTGCCTATCAATAGAATGAGAACACTTGACACTCGAAGTGAGAATCTGATAAGATCACACATTCAACTATTATCTACCTTCTGTTTTCCTTTATATAATTTCACAGGGAAAATTTATTGCCTCAATTTTCGATATTAAAAAAAGATAAACATTATTATTGGCAGGAAGCTTTGATTCGTTTTATATACTCCTTATACACTAGCGGACTTACCCGGCATAGCAGGGGTGTAAACTATGTGGTAAAAATAATTAATTTTGGTGCTTCTTTACATCACCCCCCCCCCCCCCCGTCAGCAAATACGCTAAGTAACATTTTAATTTTAGAAATACTTATTATGGTAAAAAATGATCAAATTTTACAGAAAACTATCCAGTAGTTTTTTTTTATCATTTAAGAAATTCAATTTTCTATTCGATTTAGTATTTGAGTTGAGAGACGCCATTTTGATAATTTATATATATATATATATATATATATATATATATATATATATATATATATATAAAATAAGATAAAAACGTACTATTTGCGATTATCTGATATTCAGCAATATAGCGTCTATTAAATTAAATACTCAAGCGAATTAAAAAACTGAATTTCTTAAATAATATAGAAACTATTGGATTATTTTCAGTAAAAGTCGGTTACTGTTTTTTTCACCATAACAAGTAATTATTTCCTAAAATTAGAATGTGTTTAACGTTTATTTACCGGGGAGTGTTATGTAAAGAACAACCTTTATTTTCTTATTGCAAAAATATCCGTATAACAAAATCGGTAATTATTTTGACAAAAAGTAAAATGATTTTTACCCATTATGCTATCAGATAATTTGTAAAATGTGTAAGTACTTATATACTGAACTCCTCGCGAGGTTAGGGTTAGACACAAAGTCGGATTTTAATGTAAGGAAATTCAGCTCCCCCTAAAAATACCACTCTAATTTGGACAAAAATAAAATAAATCCCTCAGTCTTGAAGGATTTATCCTTCATTTAGTATCAGAACAGATACTACAATTTGCTTCTAGAAGTAGTGTCATAAACGATTTACTAAAAAAAACTGGACGTAATTGTAAAAAAGTGGTTGGCATACAACTAAAAATAAATACATTTGTCGACAAAATGAAAATACTGATTTCAGAGCTACACTTTTTATCAAATAGGGATAGAAAAATCATTAACATTAAGGAATTAGTTCATTATTTGCAAATCATTAAAGTCCGAGCATATTTTAACGTAAAATTCTCATAAGATAATGTTAACTATCTCCATCGCCACTATCTGGAGAAACGCTTGAGGCTACTCTCGGCCTGCCAAGCCAGTAGTACATCCGCTGATATTTGCATATTGGCTTTCAAAAACACAACATTTTATTAATGAACTATTATTATTATTATTTGTTGTAAAATAAATTTTAATTTTACTATTAATTAAATGTAAATGTTTACATTTTAATTTTGTTCACTTCTTTTACAAACGTTCTGGTTAAATAGAGTTTACTCAATGACCTTTCGTCTCAAATGTTTCTCTAGTTCTTCTTGATAATACAGAAAACATTCCGTAGATATATTTAATTCAAGTTAGTTTACACATAATCAGCAATGAGAATTGATGATGAACATTTAAACATATTTTCACCTGAAATAATTCCACATGTTTTGTTTATTTCTTTCACATATCACCGTGTTAACATGGAAGTCATAGCTAGACATTGTTTATAAAAAACATCTGCCAATACACTTATAGATTACAAAACAAACTAAACTCATATTTTATTATCATCTTATATAATTGACTTTATTGATTCAGCGTCATTGATTTAAAGAAACCAGAGAAATTGCATAAGAAAATAGTTAATAACGAGGTCATATATCTCTATTTATATAAAGTTAGGTATGTGTATACGTTAATATATTTATATGTACAGGGTTTACTCCTAAACTAATTCACTGATCAGTATAAATTTTGCAAAAAAAGCTGCTAGGCGTAAGTGGTATGGGATACAGTTAGTTTTATTTATTTTTATGTAAAAAAGATAAAGTTTGTGGAAGCCCTTGATGAAAATTCAGATACCTCCGATTTTTTTGTGAAATTTTAACAATAGGTATTAGACGTCAATTAATAAATAATACAACATTTCAGTTCCTTTGGAGTATTTAAAAAAGTTTTAGGGGACATAATATGAGCACAAACTCTCATTTAAAAATTCAAATTTGCATTGAATATGACTCATAGTAAATAGACACCAATTAAGCGATATTTCCTGAATTGCAATTTCTTTTCACGACCACTTCAGCTTAAGGCTTGAGTCAAATCATGTAACATAAGAATAACGATTCTAGACATAAAGTTTAGTATCATCATATCTTGGTTTTAATCCTCATAAGATATGTAAAACTGAAGAATACCCGTCCCAGGACAAAAGAGGATGTTTTAGCTCTGAATGTTCTACGGGTAAAAGAACCAGAGATTGGAAGTCAGTAGAGCAACTTACATAGAAATAACGAGGGAGAAGAAAAATACAGCAACGTCTCTTCTGTGGGAAAGGGACTGTAGGTAAGAGAAGATATCACCATCACCAGATTGCAAAGTCGAGTTTGTACTCTGTCAATACAAGATAGGGTGCCCTTTAGCGGCACTCTCCAGATGTAACAGTTGTTCTTTATCTTATGACGTATCTGACATATACAGGTAAGGGATTGCATCAGCAGTCAGGTACTTTCTGTTTTAAACGATTTTCCTTGCAAGCTTAGCAACAGCTTTAATATTTCTTCCATTTCAGATATGGGGCTACACTCCAGTCTTATGAGCTTATCAAAACAAGAGGCCTCACCCAGGGAAAAGCCTTTCATTTCGACTGGAGAAAAACAGGGATCGCAGAGGTGGTAGCGAAAAGAGAGAAGTTTAGTTTTATAGGTGTTAAAAGTATGGCGTTACTTTTCCCTACTGTCTAACGTACCCCAGGAAGGAAGAGGGAGAATAAGGAAGATCGTTGTAACAGATGATCTTCAAAATTATGTCATAGACATTTCTGTCGTCTGTATATATGTCAACAAATGATCTCAGAATATGATTTTGAAAATTATTGATGAAGATCAGTAAGAGTTTTGTGCTCAGAATAGATTCTTGTGACACGCTGGTGTTGATACTATGTACTTCAGATTTCTTCCCATTAACAACTACTTTATAGTAGAGGGGAAAGGTTTGATGGTTGAGAAGACATTACCGGTTATTCTGTAATAGCAAGCTTGTAAAGCAACCTTTGTGTTAGACCCTATAAAGTCCTTTTATATATAACCCTCATCCTCGAGTGGCCTTTGGGTCATAATAAGTGGTGACTGTTGAATATATATATATATATATATATATATATATATATATATATATATATATATATATATAAAGAGCTATCTTCCTAGAAACGAAGCTTTTATCGATATTACAGTCATCACGTCAGTTGTTCTTGCAAGACGAAATCAATATTGTTTCTCACCTAATATATTGCTTTTGCTGAAGGATTAACAACTTCTTGATTTATCACGCGAGTTCCGGAGCAGACACTTAAGTACAATGACTGGAATGTTGTCAGGGCAAATTGCCTTTCTGGCATCAATTTTCTTGATAATTTCAGCAAAATCCCGGACAGATATATAGATGTCACTTTGAGTATTTTGAGTCATGAATAAGTGGCTCTGGTCCCAAGGGATGGAATTTAATGTAAATTTCTTTGCAAGAGGTTGGCTTTATTAGATGCTTTATAGATCACCTCTGGTTCATAAATCATAGTTTGAATAGAGTTCTTACATCTTTTCAGTATCCTATTTTTACAAAACTTATGAGAACCAAGCCGCTGCTTAGCAACTTTAGATTTAACAGATTGTGCATAGGACTCTTTAGCGTTTTATATAACTCATTTGTAGCGATTGTGGGAAGTTTTAAATGCGGCGTTTTTTTCAGGATATCTGTTTCGTGGGAACCTATTCAAATAGTGGTTTTAGTGAGCCATGGCAGTGACAGACTCGGAGATGACGCTTGTGTTATAGTATGGATGTTCGATGCAAAATCCGGACACTTTGATAAAATGATTCACAAACGTGATCAGAAGTCAGATGAGTAGTAAGCTGGGAGTGGCTGAGAAGGCGAGCGCGGAAATAGTCAGTTTCTATTGATCAGAGGACAGCGGTGACAAAGACAAAGGGCATTTAGGATATCCGGTTGTAAGTTTGAGATTGAAGAGAAAGTTGAGCAGAGAGTGGAGGTGATTAGACTGGGGTAGACGCGATGAAGAAGCTACAGCTCGCCAGAGATTTAGCAAACGATGAGATTAGCTGATCAATCGAGCGGCAATAGTGGCCTCGGCAGATAAATGATCTCAGTTGGGTCTTGGCTGATATACTGAAACTTATCTAAGATGCAGACGACAACATTTGAGGGTCGTTTTCCCGCGCAGAAGATATCACTCATACATCGAGAGCACAACTGGTTTATATACAGTGTATCGGAGTTTGTGTTCTCTCTTGTGAGCTTGCGTTGTTTTGTTTTTGTATCGAACATGTAAACCAGTGCGACCTAGACGACACGACCACAACAAGAAATGAAGACAGAATGGAAAACCACGGCACGCAAATTTTGGGGTAGGCGATTGGTTGATTGAGCTCTCTTGGAATGTTTAGTGGGTATAAAAGTCTGAATACTAGGTATTATTATTAACCCGTACATGTAAGCTCCAAAGTCCTCTGCGATGGGAAGGGACATTCTCAGTCTTCCTGAACTTAGATTTGGGTTTAATGGAGACAACTGAATGATCGGAGGATCTCAAAGGATATTGAACAGTGGATGTGCACTGTTCATGGCAAGTTGCCAGGCAAAGGTCACGAAGGCTTGCAAAATGTCTATTATCATCGCATACACGAATGGGTTTCTCAACAATTTGAGTCAGCTCATATACTAAGGAAAAGTTATGACAAAACCTCTATTCATCATCAGTTTTATTTAATTTGACTAGCCACTCTACATTGTGGACATTAAAGTCAAAGCAATCCAATATTACTCAACCGTTTTAGGACGATAAAGGACAAAACTAAAGCAGGTGCTGTGAACAAGTTCGACACGGAAAAACATAAAGTGTAACTCAGGGTCGTCATTTGAGATACTCCTTTCATATAGAAAACCGTCCCTGATGTAAGCACAAATTACATGTTCATGGTGATGTTAAACGTAGTGTTTTACGTCACGTTTAAATAACCTTGAATCTCGTTGAAGTGATCGATAGAAATTTACGGGGCAATGCTAGTTTCACACAGAAACAATAACTCAGATTGTGTCTTCTGTAAATAGGCTAAATCTTTGGAAGGTTGGTACGTAATCTCATAATGTTGAACAAGGATACCTAATAGTAGTCAGGTACTGGGTTTATGCTTTTTGTTTGGTTTTTGAACTTTTCAGGTGGAATATGTAAATATATAGAAAGAATCGGTAAAGGATTTTGGAGCAGAATAGCAGAGAGAATGAACGAGGAGACTATCTTTGAAGGAAGTAAATCCATAGCAGTTGCATCTATTATGGCACGGAGAGGCCCCACTTTAAAATAGTGCATGGTCAAATACATCAGCCCCAGTATTATACACCTGCTGGTTGGACAGGGTCCTTGGGAGTTACTCAAAATTTCAGGTCTTTGGACTATCAGGCAGATAAAGTCAGCCCAGGTAAAACAGCAACCTTATTAGTGACATAGCAACGAGGAAAGATAAACAAACAACTTCCCATTCTCCTAACACAAAACTGACGATCCCAGAAACCAGCAATTATTCTCCCTTTGCCAGAAACATCGCCGATAGAATATAAGGACGAAAGGACAAAGTAGAGATTTACCAGGTTGCCGAAAGTGCACCCACAGTGAACCTCCATTCGTATGTATGTACATATAGATAACCATGCTGTGCGATTGTACGACACACATAGCACGTTCTCCTTCGACAAGTTGCAAGCCGAGGTCAGATGACTAAAGTGACGATGTAGACACAGGTTGCACATAAGATTTTTCGTATCCTAGATGGGTGACTTCAACTTTTAACATTCCACATTCTTAATATAATCAGTAATCAGCGCTAACTTTACATTGGAAGATTATTCTTGAATTTATATATTTTTCTTCTTTTCTTTTCTTATTTAAATTTACATCTATTTTTTCTTTTTTTTTCAAACCTTAAAATTCAATCCACGTTTTAATTCAAAGACGTTATATGAGGACGTCGCTTCTCACTATGGAAATAAGACATTGGGTCAATCGAAAAAAAAGTTTGCGAGAAAGACTACAGAAAAGTGTAATATTTAGTCTTGATTTTGAGATGAAAAATAATTCATATTTACAATGCTCTTTTCTTATGATTGCGAATTCACGCCAAATTCTAAATAATTTGACTAGGTGGCGCTAGTTTAACAAAGGGAGATAATTCTTTGGTGTATATACTTTTTTCTAGTTTTAAGGAAGTGTCTTGTTCTTTTTATCATTTCAAGCAAAAAACAGTATGCATCTATGGATGTTTGTTCGCTGGTAAAATTCTGTGCGTCAAAACTAAAAGTAGGTCATCTTTTTCTTTTGTTCTTTCAAACTTTGGGTTATTGTAGCTTAGAGTAGAAATGAGTGGGTACATTTAGTGGCTTAGAGGAGATGTGAGACATCGGTATGGGAGGTTGGAATGGAGGAGCGTAGAAATGTTCGTGGGAAATAGTCACCCATCTTTTATAATAATACGAACTGTGTATATCTGTTATTATTATTATTATTATTATTATTATTATTATTATTATTATTATTATTATTATTATTATTATTATTATTATTATTATAAATCTGAGTTAATCAACGTTCGTTTCACTGACGCGTTTTTATTGTATATTTTAATCACATGAAATACATGATAAAATATTTGTCAGTCTTGGAATTGAGTTATGTTTAAAAAGAAACCAATTTCCATTTTAATTCTTCTAATAAACCATAACTTGATGAGTGACTCATCTACTACTATATATCTATCCATTTTTCTAACTCTATTTAGTTTGATTCCTCTCTTGTTCTCTACATCGTCTATAATTCTCGCTTTCGTGTCTCCCTCTCTTTCTCTGTTTATAAACAGCCGATGTTAATAAACAAAGAATAAAACGATTAGAATGATCTATTATAAAAAATAATATCACCACAGGTACTAATACTATTTATCACGTAGTTTAAAAAGAAAGAGAGAAAAAGGGAGAGACGGAGAGAAAGACAGAAAGAGATAGAGCGAGAGAGCAGAAAGATAGTCAGGTTTAAATTCCCGTTGCGTACATCATCAACGGGAATTTAGTCTACCTCTCGGGGAGTTTTTCACCCGAGCACAAAGTCGCAATCTCCACACTATCTCGCAAAAGATGTGCCATTGTCGTCTTTATCTTAATGGTAGAAAGGCAACATTCTCTGCCTGTTTTTCTGCTCCCTGAAACAGCCTGTCAGAGGAGGGTCGTGACGATGTCTTTCTCATCCAGATTTAAAGTTGCATTGGACAAACAATCAGACGGTAGATGTACATAGCTTATTATTGTCTTTTTACATGGCTTGTTTCACTCACTAATTTTTTGCCAATTTGATTTGATTAAGCGTTACAAATATAAACATAATGTTATAAAAATATATGTAAAAAAATATATTTACTTAGCATTAATTGTTGTATATATATATTAAATTCCCGAAACAGTTTTTCATGGTAAACAACTGATGATCCCTTAAAATAGTGTTAGAAACTAACTAATATAATAACTGTAAAAAATAAATTGACTTACATGAGTGATTTTCCACTGGAAGACTTGAGACTATAAATTTTTTTTATTTTTTGTTTTTATATAGTTTTAATGGTTGAGAAACTTCCGAGACTATATATATATATATAAATAATTATATATATATATATATATATATATATATATATATATATATATATATATATATATATATATATATATATATATATATATAAGGTCTTCATTTTCATCACATTCAATCATAAACAGTTTAATACAACATTCGAAAGAGAATCAATAAATTATCAAGGAGCGGTGTTAAGCTTGACACGAACAAATCATTAATTATACGACAACGAGTATATTAGTCCCATTTTTTTTATTCTGCTTTTAAGAATTCTCAGGATCCGAATATTTATAATTAGTATAGGGAACAAGAAAATCTGACAGACAATCATTTTTTGCACGTTAATTTATAAAGTGATTAAGAAGTAAACAGACCGATTGGCCTCGTATTCACGAGATGTAGTTCCAACAAGATGGTACATCTCCTCATTCCAGCACAGCTGCGCACAATTCGCTTCAACCACTTATTATACGGATAGATTCGACGCCTTGGTTTTATAGGGTGTCCTCCTCGCTCATATGATCTTACACCTCTGGATATTTTCCTTTGAAGTGTGCTGAAAAAAGAAACGTAGTCTACGCTGAAAAGCTGAGGAATATTCAACAACTCACTGCAAAGGTAATGAATTGTTGCAGAAAAATCAATGAACGCAGTCAGAATTTTGAGCACTCACTCTTATTCTGCTCTTCAAATATTTTTTTGGTCCCCCGATTTATAAAATCGGGGACTTATGTTTTGAGGCATGTCCGTCCGTCCGTCTGTCCGGATTTTCTCCGCAACAATCCATTGAATTTCTCTGACATTTTGCATGAAGTTGTAACTTTGGTCAGGTTAGAAAGTGACGTTCTCCGATTTTTGAAAAAAATCTGGTTAGCCCCCCAGGGGGTCAAAAGGCCACGAAATGGCAAAAAATGACATTTTTTGCCCCATAACATTTCACCTATCCATTCAATTTCTCTGAAACTTGGCGAAAATGTGGAGGCAATTGTTCCTGATAGAAAATAAGTATCGCTGACCTTGGAAAACAATCTGGTTCGCGCCCCCAGGGGTCAAAAGCCGTCAAAATGGCAAAAATGACCCCTTCCTCCCATAACGTTTGATCAATCCATTCAATTTTTCTGAGACTTGGCCAAAATGTAGAGGCAATTGTTCTGGATATAAAATGAGCATCCTTGACCTCATAAAAATTCTGGTTCGCGCCCCCAGGAGGTCAAAGGGGGGTCAAAAATGCCCCAAATTGCCCAAATGTATTGCATTTTACACTCACCACATCGAGTCACATACAGGGGGACCACGCAAGCGCGGCTTGTTTTATGTGCATTTAATTTTTCATTAAGTATATTTATTTGATTCATGTACATTCAATAATGTATTGCCTAAATATCAATCAATGTTATAATTTGAACCAAGCATGTTTTGTACTGCCCGGTCACTTCTGACCCAATCCGTATATCGCTATCCTTGTATAGTTAGATATGTTTCTATGTTTATATATTGTATGTACAGAATTTACTATTAAAATAATTAATCTATCATTTTGAAATGTAGGAACACAGCTGCGAGGCGTAATGGGTCCAAAGGTGGGGTACATTTAGTTTCATTTTGTTTGGGGCAAATGAGGTTAAACGGGTAGGGAGTCACTCATGCAAATTCAGATACCTCCAACTTTTCTGAAATTTGAACACTAAGTATTAGACATCAATTAATAAATATTTCCCAAATTTCAGTTTCTTTGGAGTATTTTAAAAGGATTTTTGAAGGAATAATATTTAGCACAAAGTTCCAGATAAAAATTAAAATACATAATATTTGCATTGGATTTGATTCATAGTGATTAGACACAAATGATACACCCATGAATTTTTATGTCTTTTAAGACTCTTTAAGCTTAAGCCTTAAATTTCAGACCTTTTCTAGATCCGAAATCATCTAATTCATTGTTTATTATAAATTAGAATTGGGATTCTAGACACTAGGTTTAGTATCATTATATATTGATTTTGATTTTCTTAAAGAGACATAAAAGTGGTGCAAATCTGTTTGTTTGTGGAATTTATTTTCCCCGTCTTGGGACGGGTATTCTTCTAGTACATTATATGATCGAAATATCAAGTAACTAGTAACAATATCTTCTCGGTTGGATTCTTTTCTTCAACATCGCAGAGTGCAAGTCATCTACTCTTCTTCTATAGTTGTTCCTTTGAATATGACTCTCATGTCATGACCCTAATTTTGCTGAAAATTCCATTTTTCTTGGTATGGGGTCTCTCACGAATTAGTAGGCCGTTTTACGACCAGTGTTGTCCTCAATTATCTGAATGGCGTTACGTAATACATACTAAATAACGCCCTTCCCCCCTCCTCGGTGGCAGCACAATATTATTTCAGATTGTATTTCGCCTAGTCACACGCTCATCGGATAAGATTTCTAACTTGGGTGAGGGTACAAATAATATCATCCTTATATGTTTTGCAGTGCGCTCTCCCAATGCTGATCTTGTTTCAGTGATCAATTCACCATAAAATAAAAACTTGGTAACGTAATCTGTGCACTGACACATGCTACACTTTACCGACTCATCTCAGCTGTTACCGAACTGGAATATACACGTAAAAATGTTCGATGTTCACCATGCGATGTCTTCCACGTGACCTACTAAGCACTCAGTGCTGGCGTTAAGGCACATTTTTAACAAGTGGCCTGAAATAATGAAAACACAGGTATGTTGGACTTATCGATAAAAATAAAAAAAGTAAAATTTTAAATAGAATATTTATTAGGCAAAAATTACATTACAACTTTGCGCGCTTTTACAACTGCAAAATTAGTTTTTTTTCAAGTAACTTTCTCGAGCAAACCACTTTCAATGCAAAGAAGTGACAGTACAACAACACGCCGTTGACTCAATTTCGATCGGTTTACATCTTTAATTCTTTTCAATCGAGAAAATGAGTGTCTTCCTAAACAATTGGTTGCTATCAGATATAAGTTAATCCGCAGAGCTAGTTCAGTATTTGGTCATGCTTGATAGACACCAGAAATGTGCAGCATTGGAAACATTTTCTGAACACTTGATCCTTCATCATTGTGCCTTTGTTCTCTTTACCAGCACATAAATTGTCGAAATTCTGCTGGAAAATAAGAACAAACGTCTTTTGAATACACAGAAACCAATCCTTTAACAGCAACATCAATACATACCTAATTAAGAAAAATTAGATTAAATTGAACTTCGCGCAGAAAGATAAAATATTAGTAGGCAAGTTTAATTGGATTATTAAAACAAATGCTGTAATTCTTTTTTTCATTATAGATACAAACGTGTGCACTTTTTTCGCTGTCCCGAGTATAACAGTGTACGGCAAAAATACCCCCACACAAATTTGTGGCTAACCTGCATCTTTGGCCCTAAGACATATGTCCTGTTTGCCTTATGGTGAATCCGGCCCTGTCCGCACTACCGTTTCAACCACTACATACGCTGACTATTACATATTTGTCTATGTTACTTAACGAACTTAAAGTGTCTTCTGTAAGGAACCCAGGTCGTTGGAATGCAAAAGATTACTTTTATCATGTTCGAGTTAGTACTGGTTTGTCCATTAAGAAGAGCACGGTAGTTTTATTGTTCAGCTTTTTAAAAAAATCCTCTCTAATTTTAGATTACAGCTTGTTTATCAAAACTTCCTACAGGTGTTGGAGTTTGTGAACAGGCAGTTTTGATAATAGTGTAACATTACGATTGCTATGATATCGCATTTTATTGGAAATAATTCTACTTAGGTTATATCAATGGAACTATTTTAAATACTGCATTAAACTATTACCAGGCAATAAGGTATCAATCTTTCTCAGTGATTATTTACTGCACCGGTTTGTTCTTTTGACGTCTAACTGACGCAACATGTGCGTAATTGAAAAAAGGTATAATCAAGAAAAGGAGTTCTGTTATATTTAACACTGTTTACTTAAATTAAATAATGATGCCTAAATAAACTATATATTAAGGGAGGCGCGAGAGCGCTCTATCCCTTAATTGACTTCAAAAACGGCCTATGCTAGAAATTTCATTTCATTGATCAATCATAACTCAAAAACAAATAAACCAAATTAGTTAAAACTTTACGCAAAATGGTTTTTGATAGGTTCTATAAGTGTGTAGAATTTCAGCATCATTAGTCAAGGCACCCCAGAGATCCAGAAAGGTCAGGCATGATTTTGTGTTATCCGTGTGTATGTACGTAGTACGTATGTGCCACCCTGTATCTCATCAACTATTTGATGGATTCAGTTGATTTGGGGCAGAGATAGAGGTTCTAGGGTCTAGTTGATAGCATTTAAATTTCAGTTTACCATATATCTTTGTTTTCCAGAAAATTCCAAACAACCTTAAAAATGACCATTGTATTGAGGCATAGCCTTTACAAAAGTAGTGACATTCCATGATGAATGCCAGTATACTGAAATCATATGCCCTTAATAGGGTTAAGATGAAAATTCATATACACTAAATGTACAAAAGCAAGGAAATTCCCGAATGTTTACACTTTTATTGTTATTAAGGGTATGCGAGCACAACAGGGCTATGTATTTTACTGGTAGGAATTTTTCTTCAGCGCACCTCACACACTTCATCCACTCATGCATAGAGATTTATACTTTAGTGATGTGATAATGAAATGGTTTGGTTGATATGTAGTCATACACTTAATTAATGACAATAAAAGTGTAAACATTTGGGAATTTCCTTGCTTTTGTACATTTAGTGTATATGAATTTTCATCTTAATCCTATTAAGGGCATATGATTTCAGTATACTGGCATTTATCATGGAATATATATAGTTTATTTAGGAATCATTATTTCATTTAAGTAAACAGTGTTAAAGATAACAGAACTCGTCTGCTTGATTATACCTTTTTTCAATTACGCACATGTTGTGTCAGTTAGACGTCAAAAAATAAAACACACAGGGGCAGTTCTAGAAAAAAGTTTATAATTAACGCCAGAATTCGACTTTACACGCGCGATCTTGGCTGCTTTATCAAATTCTCTTTTTCTCTTCAGCTTTTTGTTCATTTGTGTTTGCAACCTAAAGATGATTCGACGAATAATCGAAAGTGCTAGTGATGCATATAGAATATGTATTTTTAAAATTTTGACCCAAAAAACATTATTAGAAAAATTTAAAAAATAAGAATATATCAAGCAAATGAATTCTGTTATGTTTAACATGTTTGCTTACACACACACACACACACACACACACACACACACACACACACACACACTCACATGAATTACTTACTGGGGGGCTTGAATTACATACTAGACACCATCCTCGAGTGTCTTCGGTCTTTGTACAAGGTTTTGTTAGGATAACCTGACATGCGGATACATCCTCTACAGGTAAACCCTGACTAAATATTCAAAATAGCATAGTATTTGAGCTCAAATAAGATCCCGTCGACATGGCTATACACTGGCTTATACGAGCAATGGTGCACCTTTTCCAAGTAATGTTACCTCAGGTAACAGCACTAAGCTGGATACTCCACCAGACTAGATGAGTTCTTGTCCTGGAATCCGATAAGACCAAGAGACCACAAGAAAAATATAATAAAACATATTTCACGGGTCAATTGGAGAGAAAAATTAATATTCTTCACTTCTTTACTAACTCAACGATTGACAGGTAAAGAAGAACATTAACAGAATATTCGAATATCTATGTATCTCCTATAGAGATCACGTGTTAGCCCCAGGAAGGGCCTCTTGATTTATGAGAACTCCAACTGAAGTAAAATGAAACAATATATATATATATATTGAAGTCGAGCACTATGAGAGAAATATTAAAAGTCTCTAATTAAACAATATCGCGAAAAATTACACACACACACACACACACACACATATATATATATATATATATATATATATATATATATATATATATATATATATATATATATATATATATATATATATAGGGGGTATACCATGATTAAATAAACGAGTATGCTTTTTACGTGACTGGGAACATTGAAAATTTTCAAATAGAAAAACGAGACACGTAACAATCTCTTTGTTAACTTTACATTTTCTCAAGCCCGTAAAATAAATAACCGTTTATTTAATAACGTTATTGCTTACAGAAACACGAGTGCCAAGCAAAACCAGCTTTATACACAACATATTGTTGGAAAAAAATTCCACTTGTTGACTCTAGGGGGGAGGGCAGTCAGCGGATGAACGAAATCATTTTGCGCGGACGGAATGCGGAAAGATTTGGTGTCAGAGAATCAAGAAAGAAAGACAAGGAAACCATTTTTGGCACGCAACTTCTGCTGTCTGAGAGAACGACACGAAACGGTAACAGTTCGTTATTTTCATTTGTAGTGGGTCGTGAGTACAAAAAGACGCTTAAACTCGCTCCGGCATACGTCGGCGCCTCTTTTAGTCTGCCGTTAAGGAGGAGGACAGGGCTGAACTAGTTTCAGTACTAAACGCTGAATATTGGCGGAGAAGGATGTCAGTATTTACAGAAGACGGGTAACGGGTTACGCGTGTAGTTGGCCGGCTTGCCAAAAAGATTTTCATCATGAAATCCAGACACCAAATACATTTTCCAAGATAAATACTTAGTTGGCGCGAGAATTTACATGCGGTGCCGTGTCCTCGCCTGTTGATGTAACGCAGAAGTAGAAAAGAAATGGAATTCGGTCTTACATTATTTACGTGCTTCGAATGACTTTCCTTGTGTTGGTTTTTGCTATTCTCACAAGATTACAGCTGTTGTACTCCCCGGCCTTATTCAGGTGCTCCTTTCTAGTAGTCAGGGAGTTTCGGATAGAATCTTTTAAATAACTAATGTTGCCAACTACTGCATTTTGAGTTTTTGGCTAGGAGGAAAATGTAGTATCTGTTTTGATACTAGACTTCATATTTTCTGTCTTCGGTTAGTGAAGGAGAAATCCTTCTAGGATGAGGCAATTAACATTTTTGTCACAATCCAGAGTTGCTATTTTTGAGGAGTATGGTTTTTGATCACATTAAAAATCGATCTTGTTTATAACTCTTCCCTCGCGGGGAGACAAGTAAAAAAAAAGCCTAAAAGTCGGAAGCTATGTGAAGAAGGCTGTATATGCTCAAGAGGTAATTCCAAGGAACCTCAGAAAAAATAACTGACACAAGATATCTAAAAGGTATCGATCATTGTATGAAAGCTGTCTACTCCAACAGACTAAATAACAGATTCAGTTCGAAATTCACAGAATATTGTAAATTATAAGAACGCGTAGATTGGTTAATCTAGTTGTGGTAACTTGCGCATGGATTGGTAAAAAGATTGGCTCAAACACTGCACTCTTATAGGGTCACGTGCGCAAAACTATATGAACTCAAACAATTAAGGCTCTCCCTCTTTTTTTTCCCCACGACATCGGTTAACGGCTGATTCCCTTACGGCATCAAGCCCCATACAGATCTCTTAAATGATCGCCCACTCCTACGACAGAGGAGCCAGAAACTACTACATTGGGGCTCGAAGTGTTAAACAAGTCTTCAACTTAGATAATTTCCGCGAAAGCACGAGTTTGTAAACTCCGTTACTGTATACTCACTTTTCATTATTTTCACCCACTGTTTTGTATATTTCAATTTGTTACCTGCATAAGTAATATTGTTCAATTAATACACGGTCTTTGGAGGACATGTGTATTAGAGTGTGTGTAAGAAATGTTACACGGAAAATACACAGATATAAGTGGTAAGAAAAGTACGTGTTCACAAATCAGTATTGTATATATATATTTATATATTTATATATATATATATATATATAATATTAGTATATATATATATATATATATATATATATATATTTATATATATATAATATTAATATATATATATATATATTTATATATATATAATATTAATATATATATAATATTAATATATATAAATATATATATATATATAAATATTAATATATATATATATATATATATATATATATATATATATATTATATATATATATAATCATAAATATTTGTTTTATCTCCATACGTATACTTTTCATCCTTTTGGGAATTGTCAGTGTAGAGATGATCAGAGGACACGAAACACCGTAACACGAGTCATTTTTTAACTCAAATTCCGACGCTTTAGTCAAAACGGCCACTATAAAAGGCAGTCGTCGTCAAGGGTGTTAAGCTGGTTAAGAAACATGCATGAAAGCTACAATGATGGCTGTGTTAATACTACTCACTACAATGCTCAGCCGAGATTGGGAGTGACAAATAATTATAAATATTTATTTTTATCTACATGCGTTTACACTTCATCCTTTCGGGAATCGTCAGTAGAGAGATGATTATTCATACCGGTCGCATGGCGCGAAACCCCGGAACACGAGTCATGTTTATACTTGTATATATATATATATATATATATATATATATATATATATATATATATATATATATATATATATATATATATATATATAGTTTGAAAAGTCACACATTGAAAACGTTGCCGGAATAGCAATAATAAGGAGAATATTTTTTAGAATATTTCGAAAACCTGGACAACGCAAATTATTTGTTTTTCAAAATAAATTATTTATTTACTTTAAAAACTTTTTTGTATATATAAACTTGAGTACTTTCCATGATAAACATCTTTATCAGAAGTATAAGCATATTTTTTCTTCTCTTCCTCTTTCGTACAATCCTACTCGACTGAGACATATTTATCGCAGTCAAGTTGAAATTCGTCTTGATGTTATATATATATATATATATATATATATATATATATATATATATATATATATATATATATATATATATATATCAGAAAAGGTGGGTTACAAAGGTTGAAAAAAGAATACTTGTTTGGAGGATAAATGTCTTTGCAAAACAAAAGGGGTACAGGGAGCTTCTGAATGACAATAAAGGATTTAGTGAATACAGATGACGCGATGATGAGTTCTGATTAGCGCAGCTAATAGTGGAAAAAGAAACTCAAATACATAAAAGACAATAGAAAGTAAGAAGAAATTAGCTGAGCTAGTGAATGAGTTTTGTCGACAATTAAGTGCTATGAAATATTCACAGAACAGAACAGTCGTGCTTAAGATCAATTACATTTTCGTCTTTCGATAAGCCCGAGAATCTCTAAAGTATATCCCAAATAATAGGTTAGTAATTTCACACAGAAGCTTCTGATTGACTCAAAAATATATATTTGCATTTATTAATCCAACCAGAAGTCTGCGCCGAGCTATATGCGTACAAACGATTTTTAGGTACTTTTACTTCATATCTCAAAGGGTAAACTGCCACCGCTACAGGTCGTTGCCCCTTTTCTTCGAGAGCTGTCACCCCCAATAATAACTTTCGTCACATATCTTTGATTACAATTCCTATTTTCGGGGATAAAAATCACCACATGAATGTTTACTAGTTGCGACAAAAGACATTCGAAGAATACCGCAGAATACAACGACCGAAACGTTGTCAGAATTAAAATACTATTAATGCAAACAACAGCCCTAAATGTGTAAAAGATGTAGATAAATAACGATAGCTCGTGTTCTTACGCTTAGTGTTTATTTAAATCAGAAAATTCTATTCAGTGTTTATCTAAATTGGCATGCTATTTAGCTGCGTTGTAGCATTTGATAATCGTTGGTCCTATTAATTTTCAATGTTATAGAAATGTGTTTTTTTTTTTTTAATTATGGTGAGTTTGTTACATAACCAACGAATCTATTTTATGGGGAGTAGACAATAAATCGTTGGTTTACTTTCGACAAGTTGGTAACTCTCTTGTCTCCCCTATTTTGTTCTTTAGTCTTCACATCCGCTGGGCGATGTTTCTGGCGAAGGGAGAAGAATAACTGCTTTATTAATTAGCTGTAGTTTGATTGAGCAGTATAACGAGATTTTGAATCCTCTCATAATATTTATCAACATTCAACTGTCAACAAATCCATCTCATTAACCCTAAATCCTCGAGTGTTTTTGGCTGTAATAAATGATTAGTAAAAATAATTTACATTTGTAAAGTTAAATACCGCCTCAATATTAAACGGAAACGGTTTCTTTAATAGCATGACAATACCGATATGAGATAATATGTGGCTGTGCCTGTTTGTCTACGCTTGTCTGTGTGTACGTCCTTAGGTTAACTTTAGGACGCACGCAACACAAATACACACACACGGACAAGAATATACACACGAACACAAAGACATATCTCTAATATCAGTATTGACTAAAGAAGCATAGATCTATAGTACTGGGCTGTACTATGTTCATATCTATCAATTTGTTTACTTATCTATTTATCAATTAAGTAAATAATGAAATGCCTAGGCAAAACTTGGGTATTTATGAAAACCAACGTTTACTGCAAAAAAAACAACAATACTGTCTATGTCAGTATGGTCATATATATCCATTTATATATATTTCTATTTATCGATGTGTGCGTGTGTATGTGCGTGAAGTTTTAATATTGTATTTAAGATTTCATTCGGGAATCTGATCAAATTTCGAGTCTTGACTAGGCAGCAGCAAACCGAGAAACGGCGTGGGGTAGTCTGATATGAAATTGCGATGGAGTCACCTTTCAGTACACGATATGCGAAGGCGGCAGCTGCAGTTATCGTTCCGCGAGATTCGTATAGATAACGTAGATAAAAAGCGGCCGATAAAAGGTGAAAAACCGACATTAACAGAGATAGCACTTGGAGTTTGAAAAAAAAAACCCGGGAATATTGAAAACATAAATAAAATTTTAGAAAGCAAGTTAAAGATTGACAAGAAAATCTATACAAATAGGAGAGACTCCTGCCTCACTGTTTATATGTCTGTCTGTGTGTCGGCTTTAAGATGTTTAATGGTTAAGCATGCTTGTACTTATAAAAGTATCTAAGTGTGCCTTATTATAAATTCTACCTTGGACGGAGATTCAGGCTAATATATATATATATATATATATATATATATATATATATATATATATATATATTATATATATATATATATATATTATATATATATATATATATATTATATTATATTATATTATGTTATATTATATGTTCATTCCATAGACCATGAGGAATTAATCCAAAATTAACTTTCATTGGTTTTAGCAGCTCTTTTATTTCTGTACTCCGATTAGTTTTTTTTTACATTTCTCATTTTACACATAAAAGTAATTTATTCAAATGTAATATTCATTCCTATCCATTACGCGCGTTTCATGGCAATAGTCGGATAAGTGTATTTGTTTTTTCAATTAGTCCTATTTTGTAAATCTTCAGAGAGTTGCCGTATATGTTTCTGAGTAGCGAAAAAACATGTCATAACAAAACCATCAGAGAGAAAATACGGTGAAAATCCAAGTTGATTTCTGATAAAAATTCGGTAAACTTAAGTATATAAAAGAAAAACACTCACTTGCGAAAAAGGTGATCAGAGAAAAGAAAAAAAAGAAAAATCCCCCTCCTCCAATAAGATTTTCACACTCGGGAAAACACACAATCAGATTTCTCAAACGATGGCCCTCAAAGCTAATATTTACGAAACTAACGTAAATAATTCCTGCTAGTAGATCGAAATTTCTCCATTAGAGGAAATGACCCCCATATATATGCATTATAGAAAATCAGAACAACATCGGTACCGTCGATTTCAAATCCAAACAGAGGGGAACTATAATTGGTCTCCTTTACTGGACTCTCTTCTGCCCCTGTTTATGTCTGCCTCCCCGGAAAATGGCATATATATATATATATATATATATATATATATATATATATATATATATATATATATATACTTACTTTGAAGAAAAATTGGCCAGAGTGCTTAATTATCCGGGAAAGATTCTAATACATTCATTAAATAACATATTTGAAACATTGGATTTTTGTCATACCAAGAGGTTTCATGCCGATTAACTGGCAATTATTAAATGGCCTACCAAATGCGTCTCCGAAACGTTAGTTTTTTCACCGTTCGATATATAACTGTAAATTAGGGGGTTGTCCTTTTGACTGTCTTTAATTCAAATATATTCCAGATTAATAGCTTCAATATTTTTTGTTCCTCTAATCTTATTTTGTTATGACAATTTTGAATTACATGTGCGGTTTTTTCACACCTTAGTGCTATATATTTATCGACGTCAATCAATTGAAGTACTTCAACACTGAAGCAGGAATTCATACCGTACTGCAGACCGTTTTAGGCTTCATCTTTCTGAATCATTTTTCTATGCTTCTTTTATGACATCTTCGTGTTGAATATCTACTTCTATCATGGTAGATACAACATCGAATTAATCCACACCTGTAAATCATCAGGAACCGTTTGTGAATTAAAGTTTTCTTCATTTTCAAATGTATTGTTTGTCTCTAATTTCTAACGAATATTTTTGTTGATTTTTGTTTTGATGGCTTTCGACATGAGAGTATTTTGAGAAAAACTTTGACTGAATCTTTTTGAGTTTGAATTTTGATTTAAAATGAACCGTTTAAAAAAAAATTTTTTTTTTACAAATATTTTATTTTTTATAAAATTACGTTTTTCTTCTAATTTAATAGCATCCACTGATGAGGCTGATTAAACATACTCTTTGTTTTTCTGGCAAACAATGTTTGGTAAGCACAATAATAACATTTTTCAAATAAAAAATTCGGAACTTATTTTCTTATATATATATATATATATATATATATATATATATATATATATATATATATATATATATATATATATATATATATATGAAATACTGCCCAATTTCCCCCTATTTCTCTGAGCTTTTTCTCTTAGTTTTTTATAACAAAATGTAGATTTGTTTCGTCAGCTATTGATTCCAGTTAATAAGATCAAAAATCTTTTTTCTTATCGATTTCATCAATTTAAATATTTGATATTGATCAATATTTTTTTAGTCATATTTAAAGGAATTGAGCGGAGTTTTAACTCCCTTAATTCACATATACCGCCAATGGACACTGGGAAAATATTTAATAGGGTACAATTTTCGATATTCACCGTTTTCTCACGCGTGTCCATTACTTAACATTCATTCCAACATTACCATGACGGCTACGAGGTGCACGCGAGATAACTTGTTTAAGTAAGTCAATTAGTAACGTATGAAAGTGGAGGTAGCCGAATGACAGAAATCGAGGACATATTCAATCGTGTCTTAAACATATAAAAATAACATGCGGTCCCGAAGAAAAAGAAATCTTCACTGTAGAATAAATATTTTTAAAATTTTTTAAAGAGTTAAAGATGTAAAATGTGATATTTTCTTGGTCCGGACGTTACATGGAGCTACTGCTATTCATAAATGTTCACCCATCTCGCTTTTTTCTTATTCAATTTTGTCCAATTTATAATGAAAAAAAGAATCGACTAAGTAGTGTTAGATAATAAAAAGCCCACATGTGATTGGAGAGAAGAGCGGTTAGACAAACCAGGAATGATTGACGAATCCGGGGTGAAAATGTGGCCCCAAGCAAATCAGTGGAAGTTGAGACTCTGACGTCATTATCGTAATAGGGTATTGTGACATCTGTTTCTGACAGCTTTTCAAATGAGCGGTCACAAAAAAACGGTCGCTGTCCCGAGCCCGATAAGGTGGGGGACGAGTCATGAGTTGACTACTGTGGCTTAACCGTCTCACCCCTCTCTTTTCCTCTCTCTCTCTCTCTTTCTCTCTCTTTTTCTCTCTTAACTCAATGAATACCTTTTTATATGTCTCTCATGGATTTCTATAATCGCCTTGTGACTATGTTCCTCATGCTAATAAATCCACCATTTTAAAGAAATCTTGTGAATTAATTAAAGGCGAAGACTAAAGACACGCGAATCACGGCTGCAAGGGCGTATAAAAGTTATATATGCATCAAAAGACGAGTGTGAGGAAAAACTGATCAGGATGATAGATATCGTTAGTTTACATGCTGTATACAAATATCACTCGTGCTCCCCAGATTGGACTTTATGTCTACTTGTGTTTTTTTAAAATAAATAAATAAATAAATAAATATAAGACCCCAGTACTACCTGACTTACAGGCTGATATTGAAGTACAATATCTGTCCGTTCCTCGATACGAGAAGGAGGAATTCTTCTGGACGTTTCCTCACATTAAAACGACCGTGAGACACATCCAGTCATCGGACGGGGCGGGGGTGAGCGTTAAATAAGATACGAGTATTTATTTACTCCTCTCCAGGAGTTAGGCACAAGTAAGATGTGACCCAAGGTCGGATCGGGAAAGTGGGGTTTAAAAATTGCCTTGACAGCCCCGTCGGCATTCCCCGGTAGGGGCGCCTTAGGCAGTAAGCAATAAACTTACTCTCCCCCCAAAGAGGAGAGACGAAGCCTGGGAGGGTGGACCACCTAGAACTGCACAGGACAGACCCATAGACCGGCGTAAATTAAGCCCCGAAGGCCAAGACAATACTAGTCTATGGGGTGCAATATCCATCGGAACAGATACTACATTTTGATCTTAGCGAAAAGGCCAAGAACATTAAATAAGATACGAGTAGTGTTCTTTATTTATTTGCTTTATTAAAATATCAACAGTAGCGTTCTAATTTTTGGATTTTTTTTTGATAAGAATTTGAGTTATTCGGATCATTCGGACTACTGTTCTCATCTTGCTTTTTATATTCAAAACGTTTTGGCCGAAGTAACCCCGACACTTCTTAAGGTGCATCTTTTTCACAAGTTCAACTAGTATGATTCTAAGTTCGAAAAAAAATTACCTGAAGTAGATTGGAAGTTGCATCGGCCGAAACGTTTTGAATATAACAACAGAGATGGGCATAGTAGTTCGAATGATTCAAATAATACAAAGTAGAGTTCTTTATTTCAATGACGTTTTGCTGCTTTGAAAATGCTGCACATTAATCCAACGTTACCACATCCAGTTTTTTTAAAGAATTTTGATTTACGAATTCTCACTTAAACAGATTCATTATGTATTAACGAATCACTGTTTATCAAGGCCCAAAGGCCACTTGAGGATAATGGTGAATGCGTTTGTCAGGTGGATATTGAGAAAACACCGTAAGGATCGGTAACGATGGTTGAAATTGAACAGAATTTCATTATTTAAGAGGACGAATCACCGCAGATTTGTTAACATTTGACCTAAAAACGACCATGTTGCAGTCAGCCGTGGAGCAACCACGTGGTATTGTGTTCCACAGACAGTTAGTTCTTGGAAATAAATTTTGATTATGGAAGTTTTCTTTTGCGTTAGGTACACAGAAGAGGAAGGGGCAATTATTTACAGTAGTTGTAGTTAGACAAGTTTTGTTGTGAGTGTTTTACAGGGGGGGGGGGATAGATTGGAGCTGCTCAGTCGAGCGCCTACCATGAAAGTAACAGAGAAGTGACATTATAAGTGTTTTTTAGTCGCCGTCAATAAAGTCTTCTTTCTTATTATTAGGAAATAAGTTGGATTAAAGAAAAAGAGTTTCAATTTTTTACAGATTAAAAGTTTTAAACGATTTATAATCATTTTAATTATATTAATCAGTCAAAAGTTGATTGCATTCGAATTGGCTGGAGTTAATCTGAAACAAAATCAATTATTATTACGTATGCAAATCTCACATATAAAGTTATCTTGTCTGATTTTCAAAGTCAGACCCAAATAGCATTTTAGTTGATAAATAAAACTTTGCTTCTTTGCAATTTTCATTTGTTTATATTAGCAATACAATAACTCACATTGCTACAATTTATTTAAGCAAATTCTTAACCGGCCCATACGATTGATAATCTGAAATATTTTTAAATAATCATTTAAAAATACAAAAACTAGCAAGGGAGATTACTCATTTTAATTAGGAGAGTAGAAAGTGGACCTTGGGTTTACTTCCGGCAGCCTCGTAACTCTCGCTTTCCTTATTTTGTCCTTTAGTCCTTACATTCCATATGCGATGTTTCTGACAAAGGGGGAAGAATCGCTGTTTTGCTGGGTCGGAATCTATCCATCTAACACTTATCGTTGGCTAGTTTTTAACCTTGAAGTAGTATTTGTTAGTTTGCTTACATCAAATTGCTTCATGCCTTGTCTGGAGCGATTTTCATAAAACAATTGAAGAAAATAATAGTAGTCGTCTACCTTAAGTTATAAAATGTGAAAATAAATAAAAGTAATCCCGGGCAACGCTAATCATTAAATAGAATAGAAAAACGATTTTTTTAAATGTTGTAAAAGTCTCTTGAAAGATAACGATTAAAGTTCTAAATTATTTATTTCATAATAATGTAATTTAAAAAAAATAAGCATGAAGCGTTAAAAATGAGGAGAAATGGGAGAGGTTACGATCTTTACCGTCTACCCTATTATTCACTAGACATAATTACGACCATTCGTACATGCATTGTTCTTTCATTCTTTTACCATTTTGATCATCACTTTTAATTCTCCAATCACCACAATACCACATTCAAACTAAGGACTAACTTACTTAAAATATCCCCAATGGTTTCGGATTAAATATTTACCATTTATTTACAATTATTTTAAAAGTGATGAAAAATGGTGGAGGTTGGGACAAAACAAACATAAAAAATGAAAAAGCAATGTGAAAAAACAAAACTTGAGGCGGATTCGAAAGACCCTCTCAATCCTTTCTAAGTTTAAACTAACCACTGTTTTCCAATTTGCTTAGGGCCGAGAATAAGCATTAAGTCTCTAATTGGGAGTGGGGTTGGAGTTTGGGAGTAGGTGGAGTCCTTCCAAGGTTACGATTAGTGTTCAAAACTATTTCAACGGTAATTAGTAAATTAAAGTGCTTAATAAAGAAATCATACTAAAGTTCGTTTGAGTTTTCTCGTATCTCTTCTTTTTCTCCTTCTTATCCTTCTTCTTCTTCGTCGTCGTCTTCTTCGACTTCTTCTTTTTTTTTTCTTCTTAGTCTTCTTATTATTTCCACATACGTTGTACACTGCAACTTTGTGTTTTCTCAACATTTAGAAATATAGATATCATATAGAAGACGAAATCCGGCACGCCAAGCACATGATCTGCGCCTATAATCACTATAGTCACTTCTATATCTACCCAATACTAATTCTTAACCGTGAAATCAAAAATAATAATTTGACTCTATAACTAACCACAATACTATCCACATCTATAAATATAAACATCATACAAAAGAGGAAATCCGGCAAGCCGAGCACAAAATCCTCGCCTATAATCACTACATCATGTCACTTCCATAGCTAGCCAATACGAATTCTTTACCCTGTAATAAAAAGATATCCAACTAATCCTACTTTATAACTAACCTTAATACTAACCCTGGAAGGAACCTAACAAAATTAATAAATGCCTCTTCAAGTCGTATTTTAAAACTGCTATAAACGTTACATTTGGAATAAAAGATATGGATCCGTTCTTAAAATGCGTTCATTCAAATTGCGCGTTTAGTAATTAAAATTATATTGCAAACTTCAGCGTGATAATATAATAAGCTGTATCCGACGGACAGGTACAGCTTATTATAAAAATACTTAAAAGCATCTAAAAATAATAAATAAATAAACAAGTACAAACCCTATTTAAAATTCGTAATAACATTTTTCCGTGGATTGATCGTTTTTTCTTCAAGTCTTTTCTTCTACGAATGGTATTCTCGTAAATTTCCGGGAATCGCCGATGACGTTTACAAATGTTTCACTAAGACAAAAATGGCTTCTATTTTGTTAGAATAGATGGAAATGACAGCATAACAAAATAACACAGAGATAACGATAAAAACAATAAGATACATAAAAAAGAAGAGACAAGGAAAGAGAGATGGTTGGTAATAACTGACATACTTCATGTTCTCATCTCTCGTCAGGCTAGAGTAGATAATTATAAAGTAATTAAATGACGGAGGACGAGGGAGGGGGCAATAATACGAAAAAAAAAATACTTCCACAAACACAGTATAGAAGCCAAGGCCGATCGACGGAAATTAACGATCATTAAAACGACATAATCACGTTAACACACCGGTTCTCGTTAGATCACCAAAGTTAAGCGATGCCGAGCGAAGTCAGTACAAGATGGGTAACAATTTGGGAATATCAGGTACTGTATACAGGAAAACTTGCAAAAACTTGAAAAAACTAACATCGTAAAAAACGATTGGGGGTGACACCCGGAAAATAAAGGTTATCCTCTATATCAGTGCTTCTCAACTTTTTACCATTGCGTTATCCTGAAAATTTGTACATATCATAATATGTATATATGTTTGAATGACTGGTTTAAGGATAAGTTAATATTTCTTCAAACAACAGTAATTCAATTTTGGAACAGTGCATATTTTCTATATATTAATAAATTTATATATATATAATAAATATTTGTGTTGTTTATTATCTATGTACGTATACGGTTCGTCAGGGACTCATCAGCATAGAAGTATAACTATTAACTACTGGTCGCGTTATTCGAACCCCCGGGCTACGATTAGTTTACAACTCAAACCCCGACACCTAGAACCACTCGGCCACCGCTGGATAGCTAAATAAACAGTGACAATTCGAACACTTTATCCGGCGGCTTAAATGTAAAGTTTATTCTCTGCCTACAATTTATTGCTATTTCAGTTCAACATTTTAGTAAGTTTAGGGGATCTTTAAATTTTAGAATTTCAAGCTGATCGTTCTAACATAACTTCCACGGGTCGTCTAAATATCTACAGGTACTGCCCTATTGTACTATTTTCAACTCAATTATTAGTAAACATCCGATTTCTTTGAGTTCCCAATAATGGTTCGTTAGTGATGTTTTTAATCACCATTTTTTGCTTCTGAATGTGCTTTTATGGTTGTTCTACATGGACTTACAATCTAGAGAGGTTATACTTACGTAGTAATATTAATAAGAAGTAATATTAGAATAAAAGTAGGTTAAAGATAATAAATGATAATACTACAAAAACTAGATATAATAAATCATAAAAGAAATAAATTAGAGTTTAGAACTATAAAAAATAGAAGTAATTTGAAGATAAAAAAGCTATAATAGTGAACATACAAACATGGAACGAAGAGAATTTTAAAATTATAATATATATATTATATATTATATATACGAAAAAAAACAATTATACGAAAACAAAAATAATATATAATAATAAGAAAAATAAAAGACTTATGAAAAATTAAAAAAATAATTAGAAAAAAAAGTTTAATTAAAATAATACACATTAACAATGAAAATAAATTAGTTAAAAATATAAAAATTAGAAAATATATTAATAATTAGAAAAATAGAAAGAATATTTATAATCAGAAAAATAGAAAAATAAAAAAGATGATAATTATTATAATACGAAGAAAAAATTAAAACAGTAGGAAAGTTATTAAAATGAATAATATATATTTTATATATCTATGTTAATAAAACCACACACACACACACACACACACACACACACACACACATATATATATATATATATATATATATATATATATATATATGTAATGGTTTGTATATAATATTAGTAAATATGAATTGAAATACACAGGGTAAAATACTTACCCAAACATTTTTAGAGTACTGATATTTCGGTCTTTAAGTCTGATCTAATTTCATTTGGAAAATGAAATGCCTATTCATAAAATAAACGGTGAGAATATTCAGTTAAGGAGTAGGAGGTTCAGGTAAGTTCTAAAAAAAGGGAACGGGAAGATATTAGGTGAGATATGAAAAAAGATGGATGGGTGTGTATTTGATTTTGATGGATATTTATACGTAGAAACTAGGACAAAATGGATTGAGGAGGGTGGTAGGTGTAGCGGTATGGGTGGGAGTGGTTTTGAGTTTGAATGTCAGCAAAGGAACGGGAAAGGGAAAGAGTAGATCAGAAAGGAGAGGGAAGAAAAAAAGGATAGGAGTGGAATAGGTGTGTATTTTTTCTGATGAGAAGGTTGTTTGTCAGATATTTGTGAATAGAAACGGAGTGAAAATGGATTGATGATGGCGAAACAAAACATGTCTGGAGCAATATATGAGAAAACCTACAAGACGATAAGACCACGACACAGATGCTGAGTGACTGAAACAAAGAAAAACAAATCTTCTGGAAATTAAAAAAGAAACTGAGACTAACATGTATGAAGAAACCCGAGAAACAGATCGTAAACTGGAAAGCATCCGAACGCGAGAGAATACGTTGATTTTGGTTTAAGTAATTCATGAGCTTACATAGAAGACTAACACAAAACCTAAGGATACAGACATTTTTGCCGACGATATCAAGATTATTGTTTCCAAAAGTAACGTCAAAGATCTTCGTCGATGCCTTCACCAAGTTTTGAGATGTCTCTCAATGTCAACAAATGAAACTACCTTTCAGTCGGTTTTTCATCTTACACGTACTTTGAAGTAAAATTTTGCCGATTGATTCTGGACAGGGGTTCGCAGTCAAAAGACTCGCGTATTGTGGTCGATTCCTTCTTTTACATCTACTTTCCAATGCACCAGGCGGCAAATACAACCAGCGATGTGCTTTGTCTCATCTACCGCTCTATTGCTACTGTAATAACCGACGTCTTTCTTCCGTTGTACGTGTCTATAGTTCAGTCCATTATGCAATATATGCATCCGTGTTCCATGCTCCTATTTCGCCCCGGATATCTAGTACCTGAAGCGAGTTCAGAGGATAGCGGCGTGAATGGACCACGAGCGGAATACAAAACTCTAGGAACAATGATTGAATGCCCCTAACCTTTACGCGCTGAAGCATCCGGCATAATCACGTAGAGACACCGGTTCTCGTTGGATCACTGAAGTAAAGCGACGCGTAGCCAAGTCTATAATGGAGGATAGAGGACGGTGACATCTAGCAAAATAATTGCAAAAAACGACGCTGTTATCTTCCCTGACTGGAATATACATTTGTTTGTGAGTTTTATTCTCTAGAAACTTTCTGCCTTCGTGTGACCTTTTCTTCCACAGGGAGAGCTTCGTGAAAGGTCAGAGATGCTGTACCTGAAATAATTTTGGCTGAATCATCGGAAGGCTTCTTTTTCGGTTCAGGTGGCTGGCCTGGTGAATAAGCTGCCAGAAGTCGTGGTCAGCCTGCAGACGTACAAAAAATTCAAGGCGGCGCTGAATGCATTTTGCTCTCTGATCTTTAGATGATTAAAACTGTACATGATCCTTCTCTCTCTTTCATCACTAGCTTTTACATGGTTCTACTCCGGTGCTTATCTTTTGACAATATACTGAATTGATTTGAAGATATAGGAGGGTGTATGATTAAAGAGATGATCACATTATTCCAATTAGTCAACGAGAAGAGAACAATACTAATCAACTATAGATCGATAACCTGACTACCAAACATGTGGAAAATCTGTACAGCATAACTTACCGAAGATAATTCCTCCTCCTTTAATAACTGCGGACTACTCCCCGAGGAACAGAAAGCGTCAAGAGAGATAAATGACCTTCTATACATCGACCAAATATACTGAAGGAAGTAAAAACAAAATAAAAAGCACATAGCCATGGCAAGGATTGAATTTGGAAAATAATAAGGTACAATCCTCAAACCAATGATAAGTAAATACAAAATATCCGACAAAATTATCAACTTCGTGGAGTAAGCAATGGCACCAGGGAGACTGGATCTGATAGACGGAGGACAACACAACATGGATAAAAAATACAGATAAGCATTTCTCAGAGAGACTTCTTATCTCCACTAGATTTGTTTATCATAGCCATGACGCCATTCAACAATGTACCCAGGTGGTGAAATATCAGATACAAATTTAGAAACATAAAGAAAAAATAAACCGTGTAGAAAGATGATCTTAAAATATTTGCAAACAAAGACACAAAACGAAACACAAACAAAAACTACAAAAACTAATAAATACAACCAGAATATACGAATTGAATTCCGAATTAAAAGCTGTGCGGTACTTTAGATAACGAAGGGAAAACACACTACAAAAAAAAGCATAAACCCGTCACTCGAGAGGAGTCGAAGACACTTGACGAATACGATAAGTATAAAGTTGATAAACTGTATTAAAGTGAACACAGGTACCTGGATAAAATGAAACACTCTGCACAATGCACAGCACCAAAAAGAATGCTATTTAAAAAAGAGAAAGAAGCATACAGACAAATAGTACAGACACAAACAATAGACAGTGGTAGAAATGAAAGGCATAAAATGTCATGAGACATATGAATACAAACGGATAAACTCATCTAAAGAAAAAATCTGTTAAATGGCAGATTTCGCCGTCCCACTAGATCACAGGGTGAAGATTAAAGAGGCAGAAAATTTAAGCAAATACATTCAGCTTACCAGTGAAGTGAAAGTAATATAGAACAACGAAAATCACTGTAAATCAATATATTGAAAAGTATGAGATCCAAATGCATTTCTGATGATCGGATCTCCAGACACATTTCAGTGTAGTCATGTGTGTGGGGCCTGTAGAAACGCCTGTCTAAATGAGGTCACATGGCAGCAACCTAAAGAACAAACGTGGGAATAACATAGTAATGTGCAAACGGATATCTCGTGTGTCGTATCGACAGCAAGAGTTATCAAATTAGATATGGGCTACTGAGCCACTTGCGTGCCCACATTGGATTCTTCTAAGGATGCGCTTTACACACACATACACATACACACACACACACACACACACACACACATATATATATATATATATATATATATATATATATATATATATATATATATATATGAATAAAAAATAGGGACAAAATGATCCGACGTAATGGAAAATGTCATCTTCCTCCATATATATATATATATATATATATATATATATATATATATATATATAGGATCAAATATAAACCAAAAGTAAAACTTTTAGTAGATGGAACCTAAAAGTTCCGTAAAAAAGATATGTGGTTTGTCCGGGTGGTAAATTTCCGTTGAAAAGAAGTCCGATGAATTGTAGAACGCGAAAAAATCTTTGCGTAGGAGCAGTGTGGAGAAAGTGCTCAAATATAAGTAAATCCAAACGCCCTTAAAAGGAATTGACGGAACTTTTCTTTTCTTTCACTGCATTTTTTAATAATATTTTTCATATTTTTCAAATATTTGAACTTGGTTTTTTCGAAAGCCAACTTATCTATCTGTATTTCTCCTCTGATGATAAGATTTCGATCTTTGAAAAGCCTTTGCTTAAGGAAAGAATAAACACTAGTTTATAACTGAATACACCTTGCATTTAACAATTGAAATAAATTTTGACAATCGTCGCATATTTATCACTCTTTTCTCTTCTCCTCTCTCTCTCTCTCTCTCTCTCTCTCTCTCTCTCTCTATATATATATATATATATATATATATATATATATATATATATATATATTAATAATGGAGTTTATGTATCTGTCTGTCTGTCTGAAGCCGAAACTCCAGTATGACTATTTTACTGAAACTAATCTTTTTGAAATTCTTTATATACTGTCATTAAAAGTTGTACAGACACCAGATGGATTTTCCTATTTACATAAGTCATTCCTTTAAACCTTCAATTAAATTAATATTTACAAATATACACTTATAACTGCTATTATCAAATTTACATATGTATTTACAATATTATCCGATAAGCGTATATATTAATAAAAATTATTCATACAATTAATTAAAGCCATTTTCTTCATAACCGGCGTGTTTTCTAAACCTACTTCAATGGCAAGTTCCGTTAAAATTGCAAAGTCATTGGCGGTTTAATCAGTGGTGTCCTCCCTCCCTCCGGTAAAATGGCGATCTGATTAAACAGCTGTCGGCACGTTAAATATGTAAACAACAACGCTGTCATTCAGCGTGTCAGTTTCCCATTTTAAAAACCGTCCTAACTTTGTTTATTTTCTTAATCTTATTGTTTTAAAACACAAATTTATTAAATCAAATTGTTTATTTAAAATAATAATTGACTTAAAAATTACTATATAAAAACACACACGCACACACACACACATACTCACACACACACACACACACACACTATAATGAATTCTGTTCAGGTAACCTTTTTCTTTCCGAGAATTAAAAACCTATTCGTGTTTACTGTATTTGATTTCTTAATACTTTCATATCCAATATTATCATTTTTACACGACCTCAACTGAATTTATGATTCCATGTTTTATTTATTAAAAAAAAAGATATGATTTTTTTTCTTTAATGTCAACAAAATAAACTAACACATTGTACTGGAAAACTATACAACTGATTGTAGAATCAAATTGTTTAATTTAAAAAAGGTCATTAAACAAACACACACACACACTGTGTTCACTGTATTTGATTTTTTGGTGTTTCCACATTTTAGGACCCACGCTAACTATTTATATGTATGGGGGGGGATTAAAAAAATTGGGGGAAAGCGGTCAAAAAAATTTATTTTTTTCTTTTTTAACTAAAAGATATTTCTATGAATGGTAATACAAAAAAAATTGAGGGGGGTACAAAACATTTTTTTCTTTCTTTTTAAACTAAAGGTCTTTCTATCTATGGGCGAGGGTACAACAAAAATCGGGGTAGGGTCGAATTTTTTTTCTTCTTTATTTTCAACTAAAAATATTCTTGGTCATAAACACAGAAAATCAATGTCTAACCACCACAGAAATATGACTGGAGCGCCATCGGTTTACGCGTGAGCGTTCATTTCTGATGCGGCAGCGTAGCAAAAATATGCGACCGGAGGGAGCATATATTTGCTAGTATAATTAATAAACCGTTTTACTTAATTGGTAACTTTTAAGTTAGTATGGTCGTAAGAAATATAAATAAATAAATAAATAAAATTAGGAAGGGGAAAGTACTTGATCAGAGGTTTTGGGAGTGTTTACACCCTTAACGCTCACCCTATTCCCATCTAGATGTAAAAGCGTAAAAGAGGCTGTATGTGCTGGTTTTCAAAATTTTGTCAAAGATGCTGCTGAGTTCTATTAATTTTATTAATTGTTGAGGGAGTTTGATTATTCCAGATTTCTGGTTCTGTTTTTTTTGTATCCATTGTAAGATTTAATTTTCATTATCTTTTGGCCCTGACATGGCACAAGGTTGCTGAAACGCAATTGCATTTACGGAAGCAATTTTAAATGTTTATATAATAAATATTTATATATATATAAATATATATATATATATATATATATATATATATATATGTGTGTGTGCATGTATGTATTTATGTATGTATATAATACAATTGTCAGATAACATATCGCGTCTCTGAGGCAATTCACGTTAAAACGTATCGTTTTAACGTGAATGTTTGATCATTTTTAACAATTTTATTCAAATAAGGCAATGACAAACAATTTAGTCAATAGTAATTCAATTAAACTTCCAGAAAATCCCATTTCAAAAGGTAAAATAACCGCTACGCAAAAGGCTTTTTAAAACATATATGTATATTTTTTCCTACAATATCTATTTCGCTGTTCATAGAAAATAAATTCGAAACTATTCATGGGATTTAAATGTCAAAATTTCATAAGACATCCTATTCATTTTATTGCAAAACTGACTTTTTAAATGATATATTCTGCCATTGAATTATTAAGAGAAAAAGCAAGAAAGGGTCAATAAATGAAAAAAAAAAGAGTAATGCCAGGAAGATCAGGCTCGTGTATATATATATATATATATATATATATATATATATAATTACTAGAAAAATACTCGTTCACGGATGGGTAAAATTAAATCTCCGAATAGAACAGTTTTGCACATATTTTATGTTTCTTTACCAAGATCAAAATAAATATATAATGATATTAAAACTTATGTCGAGAAGCTTTATTTAAATTGTGATCAAAATCAATTACATGGTTTTCATTTTGTAAAATGTCTAAAATCGAAGACTTAAGTGTAAAGCGTCTTAAAAAGAAATTGAAATTCAGGGAATATTGCTTAATTGATGTCTATTTATTATAGATCAAATTTAATGCAAATCTGAAATATTTTACTTTTCGAATGGAAGGTTGGGTTTATATTATGCCCCTAAAACCCCTTTTAAAATTCTCAAATGAAATTGAAATTTGGAGAATATTTATTAATTGATGTCTAATAACTATTGTTAAAATTTCAAAAAGGCCACATTATCCACTCATATGTCTAGCAGCAGTGTTCCAAAATTCATAATGATAGGTTAATTAGTTTAGGAGTGAATCTTATTCATCGAAATATATAAAATATACACATACTTAATTTTATATAAATAGAGATTGCGTTTTATAAAGTTGTTAGACTCTTTGAAAAGTTGATTAAATTTTTAACAAAATACAAAACATTAAAAATGTCATAGTAAATAACAATCAAGTAGAAAACTATTATATATTCTGAGTTTAGTTTTCAGCAATATTTATTAATTGATGTATAATACCTGTTGCTAAAAGTTCGCAAAAATCGGGGGTATCTTAATTTTCACAAAGCTTTCACCTCTTTTTAATTCCTTTGCATAAAACTAAATTGCACTAAATATAGCCCACATTATGCCTAGCAGTTCTGTTACAAATAATTATCGATTAATTATTGTAGTAGTCTATCTTGTACCTACCCTGGCTTTACTTTATAAAGATAGAGATACTATATATATATATATATATATATATATATATATATATATATAGTCTCGGAAATTTCTCAACCATTAAAATATATATATATATATATATATATAATGATGAAAATTATGGAAATAATATGCCTACGTGATGGAAAATGAGAAAAGAAAAACCACAATTATTTATATATTCATCAACGTTTTGTCTTTTTTGAAGACCTCAAATCAGTCATCTTGAGGAAGTCTTAAAATAAAGAAGAAACATTGATGAATATATAAATAATTTATATATATAAATAATCTCACTCTCTCTCTCTCTCTTTCTCTCTCTCTCTCTCTCTCTCTCTCTCTCTCTATATATATATATATATATTCAAAAAGCATTTAGTCATTTATACATATAAAACACAATGTTTGTCTTCAACATTATTAACATAATACAACCTAATTTATATAGGCCATCTACAAGAAACGCAATCTACAGAAACAGCTAACAACACAGTGACAACGGTTCTACCCTAACACTAATACACGGCCTCCTAGGGGTTTAAATCCTTAGGATATTACAACAATCACCATAGCTACTTCCATTAATTTTTTTTCAATTATCTGTACGGAGAAACTTCATCCTACACATGTTTCCTTAAAATGCTTAATATTTATTAATTGATGTCTAATAACTATTTTTAAAATTTCACAAAAGTTGGAGGTAAAATCTGAATTTTAAAGAAGAGTTTTAACTCTCTCTTTACCCTTTTTCATGAAACTAAATTTAATTAATCATAGGCCACATTATCCACTCATACGTCTAGCAGCAGTGTTCCAAAATTCATAATGATAGGTTAATTAGTTTAGGAGTGAATCTTATTCATTGAAATATACACATACTTAATTTTATATAAATAGAGATTGCGTTTTATAAAGTTGTTAGACTCTTTGAAAAGTTGATTAAATTTTTAACAAAATACAAAACATTAAAAATGTCATAGTAAATAACAATCAAGTAGAAAACTATTATATATTCTGAGTTTAGTTTTCAGCAATATTTATTAATTGATGTATAATACCTGTTGCTAAAAGTTCACAAAAATCGGGGGTATCTTAATTTTCACAAAGCTTTCACCTCTTTTTAATTCCTTTGCATAAAACTAAATTGCACTAAATATAGCCCACATTTGGACAACTTATGCCTAGCAGTTCTGTTACAAATAATTATCGATTAATTATTGTAGTAGTCTATCTTGTACATACCCTGGCTTTACTTTATAAAGATAGAGATACTATATATATATATATATATATATATATATATATATATATATATATATATATATATATATATATATATATATATATATATATATATATAATGATGAAAATTATGGTAATAATATCCTACGTGATGGAAAAGGAGAAAAGAAAAACCACAATTATTTATATATTCATCAACGTTTTGTCTTTTTTGAAGACCTCAAATCAGTCATCTTGGGGAAGTCTTAAAATAAAGAAGAAACATTGATGAATATATAAATAATTTATATATATAAATAATCTCACTCGCTCTCTCTCTCTCTCTATATATATATATATATATATTCAAAAAGCATTTAGTCATTTATACATATAAAACACAATGTTTGTCTTCAACATTATTAACATAATACAACCTAATTTATATAGGCCATCTACAAAAAACGCAATCTACAGAAACAGCTAACAACACAGTGACAGCGGTTCTACCCTAACACTAATACACGGCCTCCTAGGGGTTTTAATCCTCAGGATATTACAACAATCACCATAGCTACTTCCATTAATTTTTGTTCAATTATCTGTACGGAGAAACTTCATCCTACACATGTTTCCTTAAAATGCTTAATCGCATGTTGACTCCCCGCTGCATATTGCATATTACATCTCTCACAGGACATACATTATAAATCTTCCCTGAATGATTGATAACTGGATACGTTTTGTAGGTAAAATTAGACCTATGCGCTTTTGTTCTCATCAAATAAGTACAGGTTTTGCATAATGACGTTTTACATGGTGCGACATTACAATTTTCGATCGATATTTCCCTATTTGCTATTTCTGAAGAAGGACTCCCTACTTTTAGATTCTAAATAAGAACGGGAATTATTCGACCTCCTATAGCGATAATTCACTAAGCCTGATGGCTGCCCGGACTTATCTTGTGATCTGGTAGTAGGCATATCAAATAATACACTAATAAAGATGCATAAACCTTAAGCACTTTAGGTGCCAGGTAAGAATTCAGATGAGAAAATGGAAACATAGCATACACATCTAAATAGTCAATATATATAATCTTTTACTCATTTATATTAAGTTGTCTAGAAAATTTATCTTTCGACACGTTAGCGAATTTCAAATTACTGACAAATATAAATGCTTGCATTTCCGGTTAGATCATACTTCAAGTTATCTCTTGAGAGAGAAAGTTAAACATTATTTAATTTGTGCTGATTTTGAAACCGGAAGATTGTAAGACCTATTTTAGGCACTAGACCTTTTTTTATTTTCATAAAAGCA
Organism: Sepiola atlantica; assembly: GCA_963556195.1. Taxonomy (NCBI): domain Eukaryota; kingdom Metazoa; phylum Mollusca; class Cephalopoda; order Sepiida; family Sepiolidae; genus Sepiola; species Sepiola atlantica. The sequence goes on along the minus strand of OY744517.1, from coordinate 168,350,284 downwards.
AAAGTGCTTTTTAAACAACACATAGGTATGTGCAGTGTACGGTGAAAATGCTTTAGCTGACAAAACTCTACATAAGTGGTTCGCAAACTTTAGGGCTAGATATTTTAGCCTTAATGATGAAGAACGCTCAAGCAGACCACCCTCTACAGATGGCGACCAAATCAACCACATTACAAATAGACGGGACAATACACTGATTGACCCCAAACATCGAAACATTTTGTTTTTTGGTGGTTTTGTGTTAGGTTTGGTCTAGTCTGCAACGTACTAAAAGTTGGACAAGATCCGAGTATGGGAAAGTGTCAAATTTCGAATATTACTTTTTTTGGTTTACAAGTCATTTTCTATTTTCATGTGAAATATTAACTCGGTCAGTTTTCATGATACATCTTGGATTTTTACCCAAGTTTTCAGGGTCAATCTTTCATATTAAAGGGTTACTGGTGATGCCAAATAAAAACCCTTATACAATATCAATGGGTACCCTACACCCTTTACCCTTGTTGTATCCCTCTGATTCACTTACGTCTCAGTACTTTGTAAATATTTTAACTCCTCATCATCATCTTCCATTCGATCATTTTTCATATTGTCACAATTTCCGTCTAGGCCATCTCCACATGCACTTGAACATTCTAGTCCATGCCTTCTGCAGGTACACCTTAGGTTATTGCATCTTTCTGAACAGTTGCAATGAATTATCTGAATCAGTGCATCTGGAGCAGGGCTTTTTCCGTCATCACTTTTCATTGTTTTTTCTCTCTTGACGATTCGTTGGTACCCCAACGTCTTTCTTATTCCTAATACCCTGGACACCGAATCGCATCCCGTAAAGGCATGCAGGAACAACAGATCATTACAAGCTGCTTCACCAAGTACCTGCTTAAGAACGTTGATATTGTAGATGTAGGATTTCGCCTACAGTACATTTAGAAACTTATGCACGGAACAGCAAGAGAAAGTTCGTGTCTTCTCCAATTAGGAGGTTGATTTGAAAGCAGACATATTGATGGCTGCCTTTGCAATCTCAACATCGGTATCTCCTTCCGCTTGAATAACGTCACAACCTTTCTGTCGCATTCGTTCCATGATCGTCTGGATCAGCGCCTGCTTGTTTGCCACATTTGACAAGAAGTCCTCCTTTTTCCCAGCAAATTTTGTTACTTCGGTAATGTTCACTTTTCTTGCATTCAGCTTTCAACTTCGCCGCTGATAAGTACACTCCTTTATACTTTGTAAAACTTCATAATCATCAAACACGACAGTTACTCATAGTGTTCAACAGTAAATGAGGCATAATCATTTACAATCGAGTTGTAGGTACTCTCCGCCTTCCATTTCAAACGGTGAAGAAGATCCTCCGTCTAGTACATTGTGCTCTGTGACTGGAAGGGTTTTTGTCACAGCACTGTCCAATTTTGTTTCAACATCATTTCTGAGAGCTGCTGCCAGCTGTGGTTTGTCGGCTTGTCCTAAGATGCGCTTTCCTTCAAACATCAGGTAGAGACAGAGTTTATAGGACATGAGATAATTCAGCCTTAGATCACACATCTCTGAGACCACGAAAAAAGAATCGAATAAAAGTACTGGTTCAATGCTACGATCTGCAGAAACTTTGACATCTTGCTCGATTCTAAAGTATTCGCTTTTAAACTCCGTTTGTGAGAGTAGGAGAAAACTGATTGTCCATCCATCTTCTGTACAATGTCTTTGCCGATTTCGAAAAGGTCCTGAACATTGACATGCTCATTAGCAGTAATCCCTGTGATAATATTGCATAACGATTCATCACTGTAAAACGGCTTAAAGTTGTCTAGTTGCTCTGCAACTTTCCCGAGGTCTGTCTAATCTCTTCTCACCCGAGAGTCAGACAACTCTTTATGTTGTTCGCTTGTTGTGTAACTTCGTGCGGTAAATTATTGCATTGCAAGGTTGTAAGCGGATGACATAGTGGACGACATGGCCCAAACTGTTCTCTGGTGCTCGGACATTCGACTACCTCGTGTGAGCCCACCATGGCTTTTGAGTGAGCGCATTAGTGTTTGCTCGATGACAAGATCGGAGCCAAGACTAGCCCAGTAGTGACCACTGCGTCTGATTACGTGAAACCCAAACAGGAACTGTTGATGTACTGCAGGGTTGTCATCTTTCAAGGCATACATCTTCTGAAGATATATGAGAGTCGACTTCAGATAATTTGGAAGACCAGTGGCTGCGAATATTGTCAGGCAAGCGAAAGCAGTACTAAGACGCAGTTCCCAAGACTCCATTCGATCATCTACAACAAGTGCCCTAGCAATTCCTAACATGTGCTGATAGTTTATCCATAGATTGCTGGTTTTGGAGATCCTTGCCAGTTCATCCCTTATCAGAGTTACACTGTTGTAAATCCTACCGATGGAATCTGATTCAAACAATGACTTCAAGTCACATTCACCAGTCTCCATCAACATGTACAGCCGCTCAAGTCCCTCTACTTGGTCCTGAAAACCAGGTTCATCCTCCAAGATTTTGGCAACAATCTGACATGTGAGACACTGATCCACCAGTAGGTGTCCACGAAATGCTTGTTGCCCTGCCTTTTCGCTCATCATGTGTACGACGGCATTTTTACCATATACTGTTTCCATGATCTCCTTGAGTCTACTGCCATCCAGCAACGTCCTATATATTCGCACTCCTCATGCATCAGGTGCATCATACCTTGTCAGCTGGGAGTAGTCTTGTTGAAGTGAAGAAAGCTTTGATGAGATTAGCTGCGGTTTTGAGAATTGCTCGTTTTTGTGCTTCCTTATCATCTATCGGAGGTGAATTGTAGTATTCACGAAGAATGTCACATGTTTTTCCCTAAATGTCACAATGTTTGCAACACCACAACGGCCTTTGGTCACAAATAAAGAGTTTCCACATCGACTTATCAGCTTTCCTTGGGATACTGATTCCCATCTGCCGTTGATTTACTATCTCGTAAGTATTCTCCCATTTAAGCGACAAGGTCCTATATCGTTATCTGTTCCTCATCGTTTTCCTCCAACAATGCTTCATCCTATTCGCTGTCTTTTGGTCTTCCACTTTTTCATCGTTTTGTTAATTCAACTGACGTGAACTGTCTTGGAATGCTTCGAATTGTATGGAAGTTGACGTTACATGACTGGTGGTACACGCAGTCTGTAGCATGAAGATCACCACCAAATATTCGATCCGACATTGAACAGCAGTGACCCGCTCACCCCCTCTTGTCTTGCAATGAACCAGGATAGTTTGAGCAAATACATAAGTCTTTTCTCTCACTTTTTCGTTTATAATCTTTTTTCGTAGTATCATTTCCACAGAAAAAGCAATGCATTTTACTGTCATATCGTCCCAGATAAACACAAGCGCCCCTTTTTACTGGCCGAACAGAATCATCCTTTTTTAGGCTAAAGCAATGTATTTTTTGTTTATGTGAAAACTAGTTCCGACTTTAACAATGACTTTGACACCTCTTTCGATACTTGCACGGTTGAGACCTGCAGCACCCTTTACTCGAAGCACAACGGTCTCATCACAATCCAAATCCTGTTTGCATAAAGGACAAGTTTATCTACTGGCTACTGAACTTATGTTTGACCCTGAAAATATACGAAAATATATGTGTATTAGTATATAGAGCTAGTGAATTGTTTGTGAGGGCAGTTTTTGATTGGGTCAAACGTGGTCTCTTTGAGTTTTACAGTTGTTTTCTCAGGACATCCTATATCCTATAAAACAATTTCATTTATATACAGAGGTAAGCGGTCCGATTAATTGAAGAAAGTAATAATTCACCTCTGGTATCCATATAAAAATAATCACCCATATGCCTGTTTGTGAACCTGTGGGTGGAGTGCAATAAGGGGTTTAGGTTACGGATACCAATGTGGATGTAATGAGGGGTTTAGGGATCGGGTACCCCTAGATATGGTATAAAGGTTTATTTGACACCACCAGTAACCCTTTCATGTGAAAGATTGACAATGACAACAAGTAAAAATTTAAGATTTATTGATTTATCATGAAAACTGACCGAGTTAGTACTTCGCATGTAAATGGAAAATTACTTGTAAACCAAAACAAGTCATATTCAAAATTTGACACTTTCCCATACTTAAATCTTGTTCAACTTTTAGTATCTTGTAGACCAGACCCGATCTAACATAAAATCACCAAAAAACAAAATGTTGCAATTTTTTAGGTAAGGATAATCTGGCATTGTATTAACGCCTCTAAGACCACAAAACTAGCAGAAAGGCTTAACACCACCATTCATGAGGATTTCGGTAAATATTTAATGACATATATTTTTGACATTTTATTTCTAGGCAGACTTCTCAACCACGAAAACGTTTACTTTCGTCGCATAGGAAAAGAGCACTCGATTATACTTTCATGGCGATTTAGATAAAATCACAAAAAGTGTTGAAGCACTTTTCACATGCGTAGTTCTGTAAGGTTGATTATTTGTATTTTAATTCTCAGATTTACCCCAAAGTTTCCTAGCTCTGAAAGATCAAATTAAATTATATCGCTTGTCTGCTATTAATAATCAGCCAATCAGAATCGCGTTTACAAGATAAACAAACGGGATGGTGACTTCTAGCACAGAAGACGCGATATATGTAAACATTGAACGAACGCATTGTTTCATGTGTATGTTTCCCGCAGAAAAGAACAAGATTGCATCATTTTCGGTGAAAACATCGACTCGTTTCTTAAAATGTGTGAATGAATTTGTAAAAAATTACGCAGCACTTCGTATGTCTTCTGCTGCTGAACAAGTGTATCAATCAACATACTGTCTTCAGGACAGATCCATTTAGAAAATCAAACATAAAATAGGTATTCTGAATGAATCTGCAAATATATGATGATTTGGTATCATTCTATCTCTGCACTCTATGCTCGTTAAAAAGGAAAAAAAGAAAATCAGATTCTACAGAGAGAGAGGGGGGCGATTACACGTAAACAGCCTGAAAGGCTTGGCTGTAAAAATAAATGAAACAAACAAAAGATATTTTAGGATTTTTAATGAGAGGTCAGTTTCAAATAAAAAAATTAACGTAATATGATCACCAACTTCCGGATCAGATGCTGTTTTTATTGACATGTAAACATTTTTGCTTAATCTTGTTCATTTTCAAAAAATTATTGGAAATCAAGTGTGTATGTTGAGTTGGGTCTGCTGAAATATACATACTTAAATAATTGATTCTTTTTACCGGCAATTTTTGTCACACTATTTACATGTGTATGTATCTAAGAATTTTACTGAAAATAAACATGAAATTAGTCATGCTTCTACTCCACCTCTAAAATTATTTGGCTAAAATGTCCTTAAAAGGCTATCTAGTCCGATGATTTTGCGTTAAATTTAAATGTGAAAGTGATGCCTCACTCTAAAATATTGTTGTTTCTTTTTGTTGTTGAGTGTTTTGTTTAAATTTTCACCGCCAGCATTTTCAGGCTATTTATGTATAATCGCCTAAAAAAGTAGGATCCGGGGGGGGGGGGGGGGGGTATATGCCTACAGTTTTACCGAAATTAAAAAAATAACAATAAAGCATAAAATAGGATAATAGCAATGAATACTTAAAAAAATTGCAAAAAAAGTAGATGATCATTTTATGTTAACTTTATGCAAAACTGATCCTTCACTCTAAATTCTGAAATAATTGGGGTTTTGTTTTGCCGCCAAGTTTTTCAGGCTGTTTACATGTAATTGCCTGACAAAAGTTAAATCCAATTTTCTTTTTTTCTTCTTTTTTTTTGACTGAATTAGCATAGATGTATGTCTAGAATGATACTGGATATTTGTCGACGTAGTACTTGATAAAGTTTCGGAATAGAGTTCGCATCGTTTTTGGGGTGTTTATAAAAAATCTGCAGATTATTGTCCATTATTATGTTTCGTTATATTTAGAGCACAGTTATAGAAAATAAAATTGACGTGAGGATAATTTAATCAGAATTATTTTTTTTACTTTGTGCAATTAGTAAATATTGGAATGTATTGGGTGTTAATAGTAAGGATAACCCCCAACATTAACTCTATCTGGAGTCGTGATAAAGAATTAGGGTTGACCCCCTAAATTTGGTTTCGACTTATATTACAGAGGTAATTAGATTTTAACTATGCATAACGACTACAAAATAATTTTGATTAAAAAATAAGCCTGGAGTTCACTTAGACATCATCATCATCATCATCATCATCATCATCATCATCATCATCATCATCATCATCATCATCAGCAGCAGCAGCAGCAGCAGCAGCAGCAGCAGCAGCATCATCATCATCATCAGTTTAATGTCCGTTTTACATGCTGGCATGTGTTGTACGGATTTTTTGAATTTGACTTAAAAACGAACCTATCTCTGGTTAGTTCTCTCTGTATACTAGTTGAACATGTGTAGTATTCTCTTTATATTATTTAGATATATAAGCAATGTTTGAAAGGTGATTTCATTGTCCAGGGTAGTCATAATGCCTTTGCCACAATGTGTTGTGACCAAACGATGGAACAAACTGTCAACAGAGACTTTAAATAAACATTTGGTATGGCAGATTTCAGTACTAGCAAGGGTGCAGTCAACAAGTGGCAAAGCCGATGTTGAAAAGATTGTTGACACAGTGAATAATATGGTAAAACTATTTGACTATGAACAATATGACCTGAACAATTTTGCATCAGGCGTTGTTGCAACTCAATTTAATCAAACTGATCTCCAGTTCACAAATTCGAGAGGTGAATCTGAGTTAACCATTTTGTGGAGAGCGTCTACAGACAGAAAGTGTGATATCCAGTGTAAGATATCCAGACATAATTTACATGGAAAGGACATTACTTTGAAAGCTAACAGAAACCTACTAGCAAGATTGGTTGTACTAGGCAACTATAGAAACATTAATTTACACGAGCAACTGTCCTATTTATTGGGTCCATTGCCACTGTCACTTGTAGATTCTCAAGGATTCCTAGTTAAGACCAACCAAGTTAACTTACTTCATGCACTTGAAAGTCTAAATGAAAATCGCAATCTAAGACCCCAATCATAGGTGACATATATGTAGTAGATGGCATAGCATTGCTACATAAACTTAATGTCAACAATCTACCTGGAAAGAGAACATTTATCAAGCTTTCTCTTGTAATCTTGAAACATCTTGTAAATTGGGAAAACACCATAGTTCACAAGTAATTCACTTTGTGACTGACACGTACCAGAATAACGCCATCAAGAATCCTGAACGGGCCAAAAGAGTAACTAGTGGTTTTTAGGTTATACAAATACATGGCCAATCTTTTCCCCAGAAGTGGAATAAGTTTCTCTCAGTTGGAGAGAACAAGGAGTCACTGATAAAATACCGTTTTAAAACATGGACTAATGTTTCAACATCATCATTAATAGGAGTTAAGGTGTTTTTTGAACACAACAGCAAATGCCATTTATTCTCGCATGCAAATTATAAGGTCACCACTTTGCTCTTCACAGGAAGAAGCAGATACGCATATATTTTTACATGCATCTTTTGCAGCCAGTAACAGTGCTAAGATCATCATTGAAAATCTAGATACTGACTGACACCTTCATCAATGGAATCGCTCTGCAATCCCCTATTATATACGCTTATATATCCATACAATAAAAGCAACACATTTGAAGATAATAGACTTGAAAACGATAGAAGATTGCAATTAATATGATATCAGTCAAGCATTGATGAGTCTACATTGCTTCACTGGATATGATAGTATCAGGGCCTTCTATGGAAACAGAAAAAGCTCTTAATTTCCTTTTTCAAGAGAAGGAGTTTTGTCATGCATTCAGAAATCTTGGGAAGCAATTTAATGTGCAATCAGATACAGCAGCAGATTTGTGTAAGTATTTATTTACTTAAACCCAAACACTAATTTGTTTTTTTCTTGATAAATTGTTATTGTGTGCATACATGTTTGTGTGTTTTATTTATTTTAAGAAAGTTAATTTTAATAATAAAATTGTGGATTAAAATCACTGACGAAAATTGGCTAAATTACTTTTGACGAGATGATGACAATTTATACTTATAAAAATGATGTGATTTTTAGCTTCCTGTTTCTGGCTATAACTATATATAACAGATATAAATATAGTAGATACATTTTTGGGAAACTGATAAAACATTTTAATGATCCATAAATGTTTATTTTCACTAAGAGTTAAATCTACACTAAATAGACAGTAACAATACAGCACGCATATGCAAAATGCTTTAGTATATATAAACATGTTTTGGGTTTTAAGTTGTTGTTTAACAGATACAAATTTATGACTTATCCTGTTAGGCACCTGGTATCTCTTTTCAAATAGTTTTTAGGAATTTAGATTTGTTTTAACACATTTTACACTTTTACCCATGCTGTGATAAAATAAACTTCTAAAAATATAAAATAGCGCAGCCACCATAGTGGAAAATGACTTGCCTAGTAATAAAAATGTAATTATAAACTGATATAATTGATTCTATTCTTAGGATATAAGTGTATCTACAGAACAAATATACAAAAAATGATTATGTTTATTCTGACAAGAAACTATAATATATGTATCTAAGAATAACATCATAATATGTGCTTTTACCACTACATTTTCTCAATCCTGAAGCAGTGTCTGGCTATAAATTGCAATACATCTTAGACCACAGGATGGCGAATTTAACTAGGAATAAAAATGAGTTAAGTTATAAATTTCTATACCTATTGTACTAGTAAGGTTTATGTAACCTGTCATATTTTCTGTACTTGTGAGAACGGCGGCCATCTTTAAAGATAGACGCAGTTCTCACAAGTGAACCACATTGACGCTTGTGAAAAATAGTATGATATTCTTGTGTGTGTAGGCTTCCGTTTGCCACCTTTATATTTTAGTGCTCTTGCTTAGCCGACAGAATTGAAAATCTAGAGGGCTTTTGGGGTTTGCGCCTAAAGTCTATTCCTTTAAAATTCGACACGAACTTTCCGAACAACCTGATACATAGAGAAAAAACAACAACAAACACCAAACAATATATATATATATATATATATATATATATATATGTGTGTGTGTGTGTATTCAACATTATTAATAATATGCAAGCAAAATAAAAATAAAACAATCCACAATAAACGCCTCCCGCAGAAAGAACCCTCACTACTCACATTACATAAGCATTCCCCACTTCCGTATTCTTAGTGACAGCAGTATTATCCTTACACTAATATAGGCCTCCAGGGGGGTTGTATATGTGCATTGTCTGTGTGTGCGCGCGTGTCTGTGTGCGTGTGTATCCGCGATAATGTAAGATGTAGTCGGAAGCTGGTAATAATTACTGATTCAAAATAGCTTTGAAAGAAAAAGAAAGATAAATTTAATTTCAATCAATTAAAATACAAAAAGACATTCAATTGATTTTCAATATCGATTTTCGAACGATTTTTATTTTCACTACACATTTCCGATTAACCGAATCCATATTTCTTTTTGCAAGATCGAACGTGTTTTTGTTTTTTTTTCAAAATTTCGTTTAAAAATAAAATTTGAAACCAATTTTTTAGAATCTAATTTTCCAGTTTTTCTGTTTCGAATGGATAATCATTTTTCTTGTTTTTTATATATTTTAGTTTTTAAATTTTACAGTTCATAGAGCAACTATCAGTCGTACCCATTACAGGAAGGTTCCATAATATAAAATAAATCTTTACTTCTTTTATATGCGCAAAAAAATATTTTCTTTTAAATTTTACAGTTCATCGAGCAACTATCAGTCGTACCCATTACAGGAAGGTTCCATAATATAAAATAAATCTTTACTTCTTTTATATGCGCAAAAAAATATTTTCTTTTAAATTTTACAGTTCATCGAGCAACTATCAGTCGTACCCATTACAGGAAGGTTCCATAATATAAAATAAATCTTTACTTCTTTTATATGCGCAATAAAAACAACCACCAAAATACTCCAAAGTATTGAATGGTGTAATAGATATACAATATCAAAGAATGACAAAGTCTATCCACACATGACTATATCAAGTTTATTTACAACTTGTTAGAACAATCAAAAGAAAAGAGTTAATAAGAGTTCAAAGTGTCCAGGAATGTTCTAGATAAAGAAAGAGTTTTTTTTGTCAGTAAGAAGTTGAGTAGGCATGTTTGTTTCGGCAGTTGCCATTGTGATGATTGCGTATTGTAATGTGTAAGTTCTGTAGTTTAGTTGGCGTAGTGCGTATGGGTGTTTGCCGGATATGTGTGGAATTGTATGTGAGTTCGGAGTTCGGGTATGTTTCTTGTGTCGTCTGCCAAGAACATTTAACCGAAATCTAGTAGTAATTGGCTTTGCGCCGTGTTGCTATGGAACCGACTACTATCAAGAATTCGTGGTGGCAGGTTTAGTTTTATATTTGATTGTGCTTTCAGGATTCCCCTAACACGGATTTCAACAATGACCAGCGGTAGATCCAAACTGTCGAGTAAAGTCGTCATATTTACGCATCGAGTGGTGGTTTCACATGCGCAGCGCAACGTTGTTATCCTCACTCTGCATTGCGATGGATGACTGAATGCCCCTGCTTGCCGTAGATCGTATAGATATGCATTAGAAAAAAAAACGACCAGAGGTCACCGGATCCTGATGAAGACGCTTATGAATTTAACCAGAGCCCCTTTAGCTGAGCTACTGCCCTAATCCGCCTTGGGTAACTCAGCCAGCAACCGAAGTTCTCGACGGCATAGCTCTGGCACTTCCTGTTGACACAGCCCTGCCGCGTCGATGAGGAGGTTGTACTTTAGGTCTGTGCTGCGCCTTCTGAAATAGGGTTCCACAAAATGATACTTATATCGTCATACATAACGGAGACAATATATATTAAAATCAAGTTGTTTTCTGTGTATATAAGTATATAATATTATTTTTCTCATTTCAAGTTCTCACATGAGACGTTACCATTGACCTATCGCTGGACATATCCGGTAGCTTTCTCTGGAGTCTGAGTGATAGTAAGTCTCCCCAGATTTCTAGTACTCTCAATCCCATTACATTATTATTGTAACTCACTCGGTTTTCTTGTATCATATGTTACCAGTGATAACTACCTGATAACAACCGGTGGGTTTGTCTGATATTTAAATGCCTGCATCTATGCGGATGGCTTCTGCTTGACGCCGAGCGTGGCTACTTTGTTTACATAAGGTCAAATGACGGAACATACCTAAGTTTTCATATAAAAATAGTTAGGTGTAGTTCTATCTAGATGATTAAAATTGATGATTGTAAGAAATTGCCACGGAACTGGCAGTAAAATCATTGATATTTACCGAGTTACTAAAGAATTGTTTCCAACTAATCTATGTTGTAACAAATATATATATGTAAAAGAAATGTTTGACTTTTAACTGACCATTCTATAGTTTTTAAGAATTCTACAGGGGGCGGTCAAATAATGAAATAATTCAAATAAGTTTGATTAAAGTAAATAAAATTTGAACTTTTCATACTTCTATTAAATTGTTCAATTCTTCTAATATGTCATTTAATATCAGAGTTAAAATAATTAACAACTAGCATAGCGACTCGGCGTTGCCCAGAGACATGGAAAACAAAATAGAAGTCAAAAATATTATGTAACATCTTTCTTTTAAAACTTCCCTCTCTCTATTCCCCTCTCCTTTTCTTTCCCTCCTCCCACTCTCCAAGTCAAAACGTATTTGCCTCCTCCGAAAGAGGACAGAACAGCTGCTGAACTTTGATCCTAACCCGAAGGCCAAGAAAGTACAAAGAAATCTATCTAAATGTCGACTCCCACTGATTAATTTGGTTCCTGGGGACATCTAAAGGAGAAAAAAAGCGCCTAAAAATATCAGATTAGTTGAGTGTGCTCTGTGTGGTTTCTAACTTTTAGCTGAACACACACACACACGTGCGTGCAGATAACTGCCCTATATAATGGATAAACATCAAAGTATTTACGCACCTAGTATTTTCAATGATGTTAAGAATCATCATCAAGAGTTTAACTTAAACTGAATGAAAACTGTCAAAACAGGAAAACGTCCTGAATTTTCAGATCCGCGATCGATAGATATCTCAAGAGAGCTTACGTCCGTCGTCATTCGGTTTATCGCACTCTAGTTTAAAATAGTGTTTTCGTCAGTTTGTTCCGTGTAAGTTCGGAATGCCGATTTCATTGATCCGTCACTGGCACGTTTGAGATAGCATTTTCATATATAAACGCGCAAATTGAATGGATTCATTTTATTTACATTCGTTCACGCATCTATATAAGAGGCTACTACGTCGTTTTGTAATTTAAGTTTTAAACAGCATTTCCGTTTGTCTGTTAAATTTAAGTTTGAAATAGCATTTTCGTTGATACGTTACAGGTTAGTTTTAAATATCATTTTAATTGGTCCGTTACAGATAGGTTCGAAATAGCATTTTCGTTGGTTCGTTAATGGTAAGTTGTAAATAGCATTTTCGTTGGTCCGTTACAGTTAGGGTGTAAATAGCATTTTCCTTGGGCCATTACAGATAGGTTTTTAAAATATAATTTTCTTTGGTCCGTTACAGGTAGGTTATAAATAGCATTTCCGTATGTCTGTTACGTTGGACCGTTACAGATAAGTTTGAAATATCATTTTTATTGTTCTGTTACTGGTAAGTTTGTAATATTATTTTCGTTGGTCCGTTACAGGTATGTTGTAAATAGCATTTTCGTTGGTCCGTTACAGGTACATTGAAAACATAATTTCCATTGGACTGTTAAAGGAAAGTTGTCATTAGCATTTTCGTTTGTCTGTTACAGGTTGGTTATAAATATAATTTTTGTTGGACCGCTACAGGTAGGTTATTAAAAGCATTTTCTTTGGTCCGTCATTGGTAGGTTTGAAATACCATTTTCGTTTGTCTGTCACGGGTAAGTTGTAAATAACATTTCCGTTGGTCCGTCACAAGTAAGTTTGAAATAAAGTTTTCGTTGGTCCGTTGAAGGTTAGTTTTAAATATCATTTTCATTAGTCTGTTACCGATAGGTTTGAAATAGCATTTTCGTTTGTTCATTACAGGTAAGTTGTAAATAGCATGCTTGTTTGTCCGTTACAGTTAGGTTGTAAATAGCATTTTCGTTGGGTCATTACAGGTATGTTTTTAAAGTATGATTTGCGTTGGTTCGTTAAAAGTAGGTTTGAAATAGCATTTCTGTATTTCCGTTACGTTGGACTGTTACAGATAAGTTTGAAATACCATTTTCGTTGCCCTGTTACAGGTAAGTTTGAAATAGCATCTTCATTGGTCTGTTACAGGTAAGTTTGAAATAGCATCTTCATTGGTCCGTTACAGGTAAATTTGACATATCATTTTCGTTGCTCCGTTACAGTTAGGTTGAAAATATCATTTTCGTTGGACCGTTAAAAATAGGTTGTAAATAGCATTTTCGTTAGTCTGTTACAGGTTGGTTATAAATAGCATTATTCGTTAGTTTGTTAGAGGTAAGTTTGAAATAGCAGTTTCGTTTGTCCGTTACAGCTAGGTTTCAAATTCATTTTTGCTGGTCCGTAACAGGTAGGTTGTAAATAGCATTTTCCTTAGCCCGTTACAGGTAGGTCATAAATAGCAGTTTAATCGCTTTACGCATAGATTAAACGCATCTTAGATTTTCTATAAAAGACTTTCTATAAAAAAATTTTTCTGTCATTCGATCTGTCACACGTAAATTCGAAATAGCATTTTCGTCTGCCCCCGACGCTCCAGCTTAAAATAGTAATGCTCCTTACTCAATCAGGGTAAATTTAAATTGTATTTTCATTGCTAAATACACAAATTAAGTATACGAATCTTTAAAACATTCGTCCTTGTTTTTACACTGTCCAACTTTTATATTTCTTTGTTTAAAATATGATCCAAAATTGTAACTACTTCTATATCTTTCCGGGGTTTAGCTAAACTCATAAGGATCATACAAAAAAGTTCAACAATCGAACATTCTGTTCCAGTTTGTTCACAAGTCAAACGAACGTAAAATAGTTGAATTAAGGGACGTTGAGTCTGGCCAATATTAAATGGGTGACCATTTGGGAAGAATAAGTAAAAAATGTTCTTTTCGAATTCAAAGTAATCTACAAATTTCGTTATAACTTGACCCAACTATGGTTGACATGCCAACAAATCCAACTACAAATCAAATATTTGAATTCATATTTTCCCTGGACATATTCGTTATTGTTATTTTCAATCAGTTAATTTTACTCTCTCCCTCTCTTCTCTATCTCGCTCCTCGTCCCTCTCTCCCTCTCTCTCTCTCATTATTTAATAAGATTATTTTCTCTCACTTACACTCACTCCTCCTAATCTTCTTCTTTTTTTTATCCCAGCAAGAAGTTAGAACATGTCTGTAAATCATCGTCACTTTGGCTAGCAAAAGACAACAATGCGATGAGAATGGTGGATGAGAAAGAACACGAAATGTAGGCAAAGAAGATGCATTGTGCCTGAACAAGTCTTAACGTGACACGAGTTGTCGGAGGCAGGAACATATTTATTTGTCAAGTACCCTGTCGTTATGACCCAACGGGCAACAATAGTAACGACGACGACACGAATGAGATTAGCGAAGAATTACAAAGTGATGATTTCCCCATTTACAAAGTAATTGAAATATTAAAATAAGAATACAGCTTTTTATATGTACCGAAATGCCGTCTAAACAAATTTTAGCCTGTTCGAGATCTTTAAGAATATATATATATATATATATATATATATATATATATATATATATATATATATATATATATATATATATATATATATATATATATATATAAATGAAGGAGAGTGGAAAGGAATTAGAGAAAGCAAAAGCCAAATCAAAAAATTTTGATTTGGCTTTTGCTTTCTCTAATTCCTTTCCACTCTCCTTCATTTCTACCTGCTCTATCCTGGATATTGAGCTGTATACTCTTCACAATAGGGTTTTACCTTTCCTAAAAGTTCGCTTTTAGTACACCTCTTTATATATATATATATATATATATATATATATATATATATGTATGTGTGTATGTGTGTATGTGTATTTGGGATTCGAATACTATGCTATTTTGAATATTTGGTCAGGAGTCACTTGTAAGGGTACATATACTCATGACAGGTTGTCCTGACAACCCCCTATACAGAGATACCTTAGACCCTTGAGGACAGTGTAGGCATTCAAGTTCTATTCTGTATATATATATATATATATATATATATATATATATATATATATATATATATATATATATATATATATATATATAGGTGTGTGTGTGTGCGTGTGTGTTTATGTGTGTGTGTGTGTGTGTGCATGAAAACAGACATTTTCATTCATCCTGTCTCCACGGCATTTGATTCTGCAAGGATGAAACGTATACTTCGTAGATAATATTTAAATAGTTATTATTACATAATTATGTGTAGCCCCTATTCAGCTGGGCGCTTTAATTAGTAAAATAAAAGAAGCCGTCAAAAGCTACAATGCATGTCCCTAACTGTTTAACACTTAACATATATAGGATTTATTTCTCATCTCGTCTGTAGCCATTGGTTAGCGCGATCGAAATTGGAGTTAAATGTGTCTCATGTTTCGGGGTTCGAATTGTGCGACTGGCGTGAATTGTTATTTCTACACTGATGATTTAGCAAGGATAGAAAGTATACGTTTGTTATTT